>JANRGW010053753.1:0-13515 GCA_024733675.1 Psilopsiagon aymara | reverse complement strand
TCACAAGAGCAGAGTAGAGGGGCAGGATCACCTCCCTCGACCTGCTGGTCACACTCCTTTTGATGCAGCCAAGGATGCGGTTGGCTTTCTGGCCTGCAAGAGCACACTGCTGGCTCATGTTCATTTTTCCATCGACCAACACCCGAGTCCCTCTCCACAGGGCTGCTCTGAATCTCTTCTCTGCCCAACCTGGAGCTATGCCTGGAATTGCTCCTACCCAGGTGTAGGACCTTGCACTTGGCATGGTTAAACTTCATAAGCTTAGAATCAGTCCACCTCACAAGCATGTCAAGGTCCCTCTGGATGGCATCCCTTTCCTCCAGCGTATCAACAGAACCACACATCTTGGTGTCATCGGCAAACTGGCTGAGGGTACACTCAATCCCACTGTCCATGTCCCCAACAAAAATGTTGAACAAGACCGGTCCCAACACCAATCCCTGAGGGACACCACTCATTACTGGTTTCCAGCTGGACATTGAGCCATTGAGCACAACACTTTGCATGCAGCCATCCAGCCAGTTCTTTATCCACTGAGTTGTCCACCTATCAAATTGATGTCTCTCCAACTTAGAGACAAGGATGTCATGTGGGACAGTGTCAAACACTTTGCACAAGTCCAGGTAGATGACATCAACTGCTCTACCCCTGTCCATCAGTTCCATAGCCCCATCATAGAAGGCCACCAGATTGTTCAGGCAGGATTTCCCCTCAGTGAAGCCATGCTGGCTGTCACCAAGCACCTTGTTGTTTTCATGTGCCTCAGTATGCCTTCCACAAGAATCCGCTCCAAGATTTTGCCAGGCACAGAGGTGAGGCTGACTGGTCTGCAATTCCCTGGCTCATCCCTTTCCCCCTTCTTGAAAATCAGAGTTACATTTCCCTTTTTCCAGTAGTCAGGATTTTAACCTGGCTGCCATGAGACACCAAGTCATCCCGCTCTAGGACCTGCTATAATTACAGAGTGTGCAAAGGGGAGAGATTCTTAATAAACATTTTTATTTTGTGGTCTACATTTCCTGGTTATAAAATTTTCTATTTAAGAAAGTAACTCTGTTCCAGTAAATAGTGACTTTTGAGATTGAAAGACTTTTATCCTCTTTATGCTTTGAAAGAAGAGTCTGTAGCCTGTAAGGGAGACGTAGCTATAATAAGATCTAGACAAACAATCTTTTTGTTTGTCCAGGCTTCTGAAACATAGGTCAGTGCAATTAATTCTTTGATTTCTCTGTGGCTTTCTTTTAGCGTGGAATATTTTAATGAAAATGTATGAAGAGTTATTATGCCTATCCCTTCCAAAATAATAAATGCAAGACTATAGTAAGTGTGATTTTTTTTTTTTTTTTTTCAGATTACAGGTGGACATAAGCATACAAACATCTTTCATCCCTAGTTCTTTATTCAGTTTACATACACTTACCTTCAGTACAGCTAAAGAACCTCAGTAAGTTCAGAGCACCTACTCTTAGTAGTAGACTTAGTCATACATATTCAACATTTCAAGGCCTTTGTATTTGCTGAATCTTTTTTTGTTTTGACCTTGTATTTTCAATAGAAAGTGTGTATTAGGATGGTGAAGAAAATGAAAAGCAAGATCTTCCTTTTTGAAGTAAACTCATTGCAAGGTAAGTTCTATCAGAAGTACTTTGCTAATGCATTTTTTGTTGAGTTATTCACAGCTTTATAGTGTATAGGGAGCATATAGATGAATGTAAATTCAACAGCGTATGACTGTGTGAATTCAATAGCTAAATTTTTTTTATGTGTGCTTACTTTAAAGATCACTTATCTGGGCTTCTTATAAATGATCACTTTGAGAAGTGTTTGTGTTTTCTTTTCTCTTGGATTTGCCTTGCCTCCCAAATATTGTTTTTTTGGGTTTTCCTCCATTCTTTAATTATAAGATTTCTGTTAATGTCAATAATTAAAGGTAAATCAGAAGGGAGCAAGCTTAATTTATTAAAAAGAACAAATATTGCCCTTCTACAGTTTTGTGGGGATGAGCATAGTTCTTCACATGTACATTCAGTTAGACAGCTGGTTTTGTATTTGGAAATATTTTTTAGTTATTTGGCTATTTGCACTTGAAATGCCAAAAGCAAAGTCTTGTGGAATCAGCCTGGATTACTCAATTTTGATTTGTTCAACAAGACAGTTTTTGGGGATTGTGGATGTTCATAATACAAGGGTAGCTGGTACAGGGAGACAGCAGTGGGCACCTCTGTATATGCAATTACAAATGTTTGGCATGCTGCAGAACTCCAAGTAGACGTGTATGGAGATGTGTCCTAAAGGACTACAATTTTCTTAAATTCTTTTAATGTAAGCCAAAACTCAGTGAATTCATTCTCCTTTTTTGTGCTTTAACTCAGAATATCAAAAGAATTCCCCCTTCTCAGACAACAGATGGCAGTGGCAATCAATCATTGCTATCAGTTCTGTGTCTGATCCTTTTTATGTTCTCAGAATTATAGTTTTGGCACTCCAGGTTCTTAAATTTTGCTCTTGAAACTCTAGTGTGGGCTAATATGGTCAATCAAATTTAAGTCAATATTTTTTATGTTCCCATGTCCATCTCACAGAATACCCTTTCTGACAGTACTTTTCAGATAGGATCACTTCAGATATGACAAGCAATGTGTCAACTATTTCTTACTTCAATCATTTCAGACACTACTGATGCAACCAAAAATGACTTGATGTGGGGAATTCAATTTATTGCCAAATAACATAAATATTTAATTACTAAATTGGATCTTGGGAAGCAAACAAAATAACCCAACATTCAAAACTGGTAAAAACTGCTTCCTCTCCTTTTTCCATACTCATCTTGACTCTGGACACCTCCCCTCCTCCTTTATAATTGCCATTCACTTCAGTGGGGTAATGAGCAGTGCAGGAGTTTATTGTCAGTATATCACAGTTTCTTTCTGCTGCTTCTTTATTCTCACACTCTTAATATGCTCTGGCTTAGTTCCTTTGTTGGCTGCAGTCCCTTTGGTGGTGTGAGGAGAGGAGAATCAGAAAAGAAAGGTAAAACACATGGGTTAAGAACTGTCTAATAATTGAAATAAAATAAAATATAATAATAATACAATAATAATTACAGTGAAAAGGGAGACAATAAAGAGAGAAATAAAATGCAAGAAACACAAGTGACACACAGTACTTTATCAAAGTACAAAAGCAATAGGATTGCTCACCACCTATTGACCAATGCCTAGCCTGTCCCTGAGCAGTGATTGATCCCTTCCAGGTAACTCCACCCAATTTATATACTGGGCATGATGTGCTGTGGTAGAGAATACCCTTTTGACTAGTTTGGGTCAGGTGTCCTGTCTCTGCTCCCTCCCATCTTCTTGTGCCCCTCCTCACTGGCAGAACATGACAAGGACTGAAAAGTCCTTAATTGGGGTAAGCACTACTGAGCAACAACTAAAACATCAGTGAGTTACCAATATTATTCTCATACTAAATTAAAAAAACCATAGTGATGTACCAGCTACTAAGAAGAAAATGAAGTTGATCATAGCTGAAAACAGGGCAGTAATGCTCCATATGCCATAACAAAATGGTCATCAAGTTGATTATTTTATGGTTTACTTATATTGTACTTCCTATAATCCTGTTTAGTTTTTTAGTTAATTTTATTTTCCAGGGTAATTCACAGAAATCTGACTTGAAGTCAATGTAGTTTGGTGCCCATGGCTACTAGGAATGTTCTCAGTGGTATAAGGGCTCACTTTATCTAGAGAAACATTAAACTGAATCTGATATGTGACGGAAACACTGAAATACAAAGATCTATAGTCTGATTTTGGAGGTGATAACCCATCCTGAGATTGAAGAAGAGATATATCCTTTGCTATTTTTCTGTTAAATTTATCATCCTTCAGCTCACTCCTGTTTAAATGGAGACTTCAGTGAATATTCTATGGAAAACAAATATGGATAACTTGGCTCACTCTCATGGAGTGAGCTCCAAGAGATGAGTTAGTTCCTTCTACAATGAAACTGCAGATCATTCATGTGAAGAATAGCAGTATAATTGAATTTAATGTGCAGTTGATTATAACATGGTTTGGACATCTGACATTCCTGCACACATTTAAAGATTTTATCCCTAATCTGTTGTCAGCATTATCTACTGAAACACTGATAAAAATATGTCTATTTTCAAGTTTCTATATTTGTTGTTGTGACATTTAATATGCAGAAGATTACTAAATATAGCTTATTTTGTATGTTTTTTCTCTCAGGAACAGGTTTTCTCTTTATGAAAAGCAGATTAGTTAGAAGCTATTTGCACTGTGTTTAATACAGATGGTGTTTCACTCTGAATCAGGAGTAAATGGTATAACTATTTGCAAACACTGAATTTGAAACAGAGCTGTCTACATCACTTTTTGAGTATATAGGAAGACTTTGAAGAATCAGCTGTGGTTTAAACTGATCTTAATATAAATGCTATAAAATAGAACTAAAAATTCTTTCCAACTTCATGTGACTATATCATTATTGGAAAAAGGACTATCAGCAACCTTTTGTGTTTGATATTCTAGCCTTTAATTTCTATTTGATCCTAACTTTTTGATAGTTTTACTTCAAGATGAAGCAATGTAATAGAATACAAGTTCCTACATAATATAGTAATACTGGAGTTTTACTCTGTATCAGCTGCCTAATGTGCATCCATGAAGAATAAGTGTTACTTTTTTACAGTTTTCCATCCTTTTGTGAAAGAGTTTCAGCCCAGTTTCAGTGGACTTCCATCCATTAAGGTTAGCGTAATGATTTATTCATCAGTTCTTACAGAAAGCTTCTGAGGAACATGGGTAGGTGGAATTGGAACTTGGGGCAAGAAGTGGCTCAAGCTGGAGCATAAAGGTAACCTGGAACAGTTTCCTCAAGGAGAAGCTAGGCAAAAATCAGTCACAGTAAGAGACATCAAGAGAGCACCTAATCAACTTTGAGGTTTCAAAATCTCGCTATTGCCTCTTATCTGCAAACAGGGAACCGGCTGCTAAGGTCTATCATTTCCCTGAAGTACTTTTCTAAGCAGAAGATAAGCAAGCACTGCTACCAACATTCCTGCTGGAACAAATGGTGTATTGGCTTTTTGAGTTTATAGCCCTGTTTTTACCCTGGTGGATTGCAATAGGTTACCACCTGATTAAATGCTGATTGAAGTAATTTTTTGAAAGTAGCCGATTAATGCACAAAATTTTACTCCTGAGGTTACAGGCCAACCGTTCCAAAGTTACTAAAAATGAGTTAGTTGCCTTTGTGGTCTTACTCCATTATCTATATGCATAGGCTTAATTATTATTTTATTGTCTTATATCGTGTGTCCTAATGTACCCAAATCAATTTGTATCCGCTATGGGGAAAGCTTAATTATAAAGCCACTGCCTAACTTTTTTAAGCAACTAGAAAGTGTGCAGGAAAAGAAACGTGACTCAGCAGTTAAGACAGCCAGGTATTTTCCTGGGAGTACTCAGTGGTATCCTTGTCTGTTCCAAAGATTGCATGAATTAGAGACAAATAATTTGCAGGTAGTCACTTGGTGGGGTGCTTCGCCTTGGTTGCTTAAGGGAGACAGTGGCTAGTTCACAGACTGCAATGGTCCAACTGTTCTGAAGAAAAAGAATCAGTTTTGCACAGGCACACTGGGTAAGCAGATTTATCAATACTCTCATGGTCTATCCACTATTGGAAATAGGACACAGATATTTTTATCAGCCATTACTTTAAACGCATACTGTAAATCTAAGCTAATATCTGTAAAACACTTCTATGCTTAATGGTGGGAACACACAAAAGAGTATACGAATTATTTGGTTCTACTAATTCCCACCACAACCACAAGGGGAAAAAAAAAAAAAAAAAAAAATAAAAAGCAAGGACTCATTTGCCTGGTGTGTAGTTAAAGATAAAGGAAAATGAAGGAAACTGTTTAAACTGATAGCCCCGGGAATAATGAGAGCTTAAAAATCTAAGGATCTCTACTAAGACTTCTCTGCTGTGCTTTTTATTGGTATCAGCAGTGAATGGTATTTTATTTGACTGCTGAAGCTGAAGTAATAGACTTAATTTTTGCTGGTCATCCTGAAAGATCAGTTTATGTAGGGCTTCCTGTAAATCACAGTCTGATTTTACAAATTAGATAGCTTTAATGTTTGTGCAGTGGATACCACAGCCTAGAAAGTATTTAAGATGTTCTTTCTTGATAGTATAATTTAGGGTTCTAATATGAAACTCTGATTAAAGCTTATTTTAGAATTATTCCAAGACACCTTGTGAAACAGTTTCCATGACAGCTTACTTGAAACTTTAAAGGCATTATATGCTAAATAAAATAAAATATCTAGCACTGATCCTATTTTTATTCTTCATAACTTTCACAAGTTATAACCTGGATAATTGATTTTTTTTCATTTAAATAATTTCAAAAGGAAACTCAAAATAAAACAGGAGGCAGTATGAAATATAAGGAATTTTTAAACTAGTAATTATTTGTCTCTTCAGATAACTGTCCTGGATACAAAAATAGAACAATTTTAATAGAGCAGAATATACATGTCTTTATAGCATAAATCTCCCAGATGTGTAGTAATTAGGTAGTAGACTCACTCTATGCTCATAAATCATGAAAACTCAAAAGCTAGGAGCTCCTCAATTTCTTCAGTAGAAGCAAAAGAATAATTGCATTGAATAATCACTTTCTTTAAATTTCAGACTAAAGTTTGTGCTAAATCCTAGAAGCTTTCCTTATTTTTCTGTTGTGAAAATATTCCTATATGTCTTGTCTTACTTTGACATTTAAGGAGAGATTATATCTTGCACAAGGCTGTCTTATAGATTCCTTCAGTTTCACTTTCAGGGCTAAAGGTGAGATCATCAATTGCTAATCTTTCCATGTAGAATGTTCCTTCCGGAATATATGCTTCCCTACCTTGCTTGTATCACAACAGCCCAACTTTTCTGCCTGGGGGTTAGCATAATGGTGAGGTTTGAATTAGGGTAAAGTGAAAGTATGTTTTCCAATAACAGTGATTCCTCTCATGCCCATGTGAATACTGCACGCATCTGTTGCCATTATCCTGTTCTGTGGAAAACATAAGTAGTTGTTTCCAGGGCTATCTACCTAACTTTTATCCTAAGTATTAAATATGCTTTGGTGAGATCTTGAATCCATTTTTATAGCTGTTTTAGTGCCCACCAGCTACTCCATCTGACTTAAATATCAATGCTGAGACACCTAGCTTATGTGAAACAGTTGTTCCAGACTCTACTGAAGGCTAAATTTAGAAAAGAAAAGGTTCATTTTTTTTATCACAAGTGTGATCTGGGGTTTATTTGCAACACTCATCTCTAGAATGAAAGTGAGGACATATGTATACTAGAGATGCAGACACCTAAAACTGGCTCAGCTTTCAAAAATATGTAAGCAAATATATTCTTTTCAGAGACTGTGTTCTAAGCAACACGTTACAGAAAGAACATGTTTGAGTACTATGGAGTTATTTTATTAAAACTGAAAAGGAACTGTGCATATGAAGGTTTAGACTCTTGAAAAGCAGGAGAATTAAAAGCTAAGGTAGCACAGAAACTGTAGGCTTTCTACAGTGACAAGCAGCAAATTTTCAGGGAACACAAGAAGCTAAACTTAGCAGGAAGTGTGTGAGCACTAAGAGCATGCTTTCATTTTTGTACCTCATGAATATTTAGTTAGTGGCTTTCAGAAGATATACAGAAGAATAAAAAAAGAATAAAATTAATTAACAAAAATCATGATGTAAGTCACTGTCAGTAGCAATGTTTAGATGTTCAATTTGACTTGAACTTTGATTTTTATTTAGAATTTCTTCTGGGATGTGGGCTTCATGTTTTGAAAGATTTGAAGAGGATTTGGCTTGGCTTTAATAGTAAATGTAAGATAGTCTAATAACTGTCACTTATGTTGTTTAAACATTTTATTTAATTTCCATTTCAGGGTAAAAGTTCTGGTGGTACTGAAATTGATGCTGAGGAAGTTCAGAGTTCCAAAATGCTCAGTACTTCTAGGGATGAAAGAGAGGAAAGCCAGAAGGTTAAGTATGAGCTTTGCATTTTATTTTCCTGTAAATTTTCAATTGTAAGAGGGTAATATTATCCCTCAAAGGAAGATTATTTTTTTAAACTAATTCTCTCTCTTCAAGTAAGAAAATCCTTGCAAAAGTTTGTTTGTTTGTTTTCACCTCTAGATCTTCTGAAGCAGAAGTATTTCCAACTGCTAAGTAGTTTAAAGGTTATTAAGCTCTAAAAAGTTAAGTATGGGCAACTTCTGAATAGGAGGCTCAGAGAACTGTACTCTTCAAGGTCAAGCAGCCCCTTGAGGATCGCAGTAGTTATTCCACGTGATAGTAGTTATGCTGTCATTAGCACCCTTCTCACAGTTTTAAAATTTTAGGATAGACTGTTGGACTAAGGCTGATTAACAGATAAAACCTATCTTATTACAGCACCAAAAGGCAAGAAGCCAATTGTTGTAGTGAAGCTTATGATTGCGATGATAAGTATCATTATCACCTATCATGCATAAGTGAAATAATATAGAAGAGTGTGCCACAACCATCTGTGGAGATATTTCTAAGTGTAGATATGGTGCTTGGGGATGTGGTTTAGTAACAGACTTTGTAGTTTTATGTTTACTGTTGGACTCGGTGATCTTAGGTCTTTTCCAGCATAAATTAATCTGTGAAGATATTGACATATGTTTGAACTCAGGTGTGCTTTCCTAGGTCTGTTTAATCTGATGTTTGGCAGACAGACTGGCCTCAGACAAGGTCAACACATTAAAATTTCTGGATTTTTCTGGTTTGGAGAATAATTCAGAAGTATTCTCACTGAGCCTTGATTTAAGCATGTAGTTTGTCACACTTGCCATCACTGGGGCTCTACATCAGACTGAGGGAAGTAAATAAATACTAGTCATGGTTTAAGCCCAGTCAGCCACATAATTCGCTCATTCACTCCTCCCTCTTTCTTCCCCCCAGCTCCCAGGGGGATGGGGAGGAGAATCAAAAGAATGGAACTCCCACGGGTTAAGATAAGAATAGTCCAGTAACTAAGGTAGCCAAACCCCATGTCTGAAAAACGCTAAGATAGCAAATAGCAGCGGTAGGTAAGGTACAAGAGGCTGGAACCGTGAACTCAAGAGAATCATGAGCAACAGCGTTGAGAGCCAATAAATCATCATTGTGATGAATGACTATTAATACTGTCGTTATCTCAACACTTCGTGACCCACATTGGATGCCAAAAAGAACTGTAGTGGTTTAAGCCCAGAAAATCACGTACTTCCCTTACTCACTCCCTGCTCTTTCTTCCCCCCAGCTCCCAGGGGGATGGGGAGGAGAATTGAAAGAAAGCAACTCCCACAGGTTGAGATAAGAACAGTTTAATAACTAAGGTATAACACAAGCCACTACTACCACCACCACCAATAATAATAATGGTAAGAGAAATACAAAGAAAGAGGATACAGTCGCTCACTACCTGATCCCAAGCCCGACCCAGCAGCAAACCCCACCCTTCCGGGTCTCTGCCGTCTGGGGCATGATGTGCTGTGGTATGGAATATCTCTTTGGTCAGTTTGTGTCAGGTGTCCTGTCTCTGCTTCCTCCCAGCTTCCCCTTCCCCCTGGCAGAGTATGAGACTCAGAAAGTCCTTGGTCAGACCAACACATCACTAAGCAGTAACTGAAAACATCGGTGTTGTCAGCACTGTACCCAGGCTGAAAGTCAAAAACGCAGCACTGCACCAGCTACCAAGAAGGAGAAAAATGACTGCTGCTGCTGAACCCATGACAATACTCATTGCTGTAGAGCTGCCCTGTTGGAAGTGGAGTTTTGAAGTGATAATTCCTAAATGTTTAGGAAAAAGTTGCATTTAAGTATCTGGTAAAGCCTAAAGATGTTTGTGAGGTGCAGAAGATTAAATATAACATCTTCTGCGTAGAGGATGAAGATGAATACATACCACAGTTGATATCTCCAGGAAATAATTTGCACAAGTGAAAATAATGAATCCAAAGGTAAGTATGAAAAGCAATGAATTTATCATTACAAGTAGGACATTTAATTTCGTCAGTATGTTTTACACCTTTTGAATATAGTATGGATATAATATGAAGCAAGTTTTCAGATTTGAAAGGCCAGATTTTGTATTTTGTGACCATTTGTATACTACAGCTTCCCAAAATACCTCTCAAAGAGAGGCAGTTTCTTCTTACAAAGCATAATGTTTCTCCACTTCAAATTATTTTCTAAACATTGAAAAGCATTAGGTGTCTATTCTTGCTTGCTAAATTGAATTTTCTTTTGGAGTGTCTACTTCAGCTGAAGGAACAAATTTTCTTGTCTGAATTATTTGTGAGGAAAAAAAAAAAAAGCATTCAGTGCACTCCAGCGGTTCTTCTGCACTTCAGTGAGTCTTTTGCATTTTAGAAGAATAGATAAAACCTGTGCCTTCCTCTGCAATGGAGCTGTGTTCAGAACCCTCACCTTTTTTCACACCACGTGGAAGTGTGGAAGTCCACACCCCAAATGACACCATTTCATGTCTCAGTATGGCAACACTGCATCTCTAAGTACCCAAAGTAGTAAACAGCCTAGTAACTGGTCTTTGACATTTCACCACATCTGAAATATGTTTGCTCTGAGAATATGCTCAAGCCGAGTATCTGGTGTAAAAGCCATCTCCCTTTTGGGGCCTCACTTAACATTAATTTCACTTGCAAGTGACATGAAGTGAACACTTTAAAATCTAGTAAACATGTTTTGCCTGTTTACTGTTCTAGGCTCAGCGTAAGAGCTAACGCTCTCCAAACTCCATCTAAATCAGAAAGACAAAAAGCAGAAGCACATTAATTTTGCTCACTCTCTCAAAGACCCCTTCCTGGGGTCATCAAGTCACATCTTTAACTCCCTTTTACCAGATTTACCAGTGTAATAGTGGTTACATTGTACAGCTCCTCCAGAGGAAATCTCTGGCCATCTTCAAATACAGTCAGGCAAGCTTCTTTCAAAACTAATGAGCAGCCTGCTTTCTTAAAACCTCCTACAAGATACATTCTGAATTCTGAATTACATGGCATATCACATCCTGATCATCCCTGATTGTCTTCTGTGTAGTTTTCGGAAACTAGCATTCAATCAGTTCCCTTAAAAAAACACTTTCAGTTATTATGCAACATTTCTTATTCCACTCTACTCTTAAATTGCCTAAAAGACATATAGTTTTGTAGAACTCCAGTTTTGTGCTATTGCATTCTCTCAAGATGGCATCCTAAAGTTATGAAAGCTGTCACTGCAGATTAGCAACTATTCTGCTTTGAGAAATACCAGAATACACTGAGGACTAATATTTTATAATTTCTGTGGTTTTAAATCCAAACAATATTAAATTCAAAGCTGCCATTCAATGTATAGCTGAATTTAGTCCACTTAGTTTGAAACCCAGACAAAATAAGACTTTTTAAAAATCCACAAAGAAGACTAAATTTATGTGCAATTATAGAAGAAAAATCTGAGTATGAACATAGATACCTCGGAAGAGAGACTAATAAGCATTACATTTGGCAACTATTTTGAAAGAATTAGAACAGGTTAGTTAAAGGTCATCACTTTCTTTCTGCCTGACATTTCCTTCTTCCTTATAAAGTGATTAAGTTCTAAGTCCCATAGTTCAAACCAAAAGGAGTATTTATTCCTTTTGGTTTTAGTCATTTTGCTTAATATTACTTTTTCAACAGAAAAGTAAGTGATTGTGACAGAAGTAGGTTTAATTTATTAATTTAATTATTGGCTGCCAGCCTTGTTCTAAATTTTCAGCAAACTTCCAGTTTTGTGCACTGAAGTTAATTTGAGTCAATTTGGCTGTTTCTTGTTATGTATCAAGAACATTTTTAGCTCAGTAGGTAAAACAATTGTGTTATTAGCACAGGCATTAAGTTAGTCAAGCTCAGTTTCATACTAAAATTTCATTTGGAAGCTGTATGCAGTAAAAGTTCTACTTGTTTTCTGACAAAGTGTGAAGCTAGACACAGCAAGAGTTCTAGTGTATATATTATATCTGGATGGTTATCTTGCCAATAAGATAATAATTTTTTGGCATTTCACCAGCTTTTAAACATCATGCTGTTGTTTGAAAGTCCTCAAAGAGACAAGTTGTTCTATTGTAGAATTCATCTCCTAACATGAATGAACTTCCTCAGTTGGTATAGTTATATGCATATATGAATATATGTACATGTATTATTCCCATGGATCATTGTAACTAGAGTGCAACAGTGCAGTAAGTTATGCACAGTTTTCCATAAAATCCAGTAGATAGAATGACTGGAATAAATACTTGATTTTGTTACTACATCCCATATCATACTAAAATGTAAAATGTATTTATGTCATGATTTTGAGTGTTTGGTCAGCACTCAAATCATTGAGAAGAAAGGATTTCCTAGGGCTGATCCTGACTCCAACTATATTCATAAATAAAGTCTACATAAAGATATATTGACAATATGCTTTGTATGACAGCTGCACTTTCACAGATCAGCCTCATTGATGAGTATTTATTTGCGTACCTGCTTTGGAAAACAGCTCAAAAATGAGAATGTTCTTTCTATTTCAGATTGAGTCTCCAAATTTTGCTTGCTTATTTTTATCAACAAAATTTGCTCTCTACGACAAACCATATAGGAAACATCTTACATTGTGTCCATTAAAATTAGAGGGTTTTAGGATAAAATATGAAAGTTATCGAAAAGAGATAGATACATTTCTAGCTAGGCTGTAAGGGTAGTAGGTTTGCCCCTTAGCAAACACAGAACTGTCTTTGCTCAGTTAATGTTCCTGCAAAACAGTGACATCTTGGTCAGAAAACCCAACCATAGCTCTATTGCAGGCCTGAACGTTGCAATCTTAAGCAGAAAAGGCCCCAAAAGAAAGGATCTTCTAATTATCAGAAATCATTAAATATTTTCATTATTGGCATGCCAAGAAGTTGCGGGCTGTGAAATTTTTCGTAAAACGTACAGTACCGAATACAAGAAAATGAGTAACTTTCAAATTTGGCCCATCCCAACAGATGCTTCTTATTGAAACATTCAGTAAAAGATTTTTCTAATATTTTCTAAGAGCTGATTGAATTTAAGGGCTGGACATATATATTGCATGTTTTAGATCTTTTAATCATCTTTTAGTTCACAGTGGGGTGCAGAAAAATGAAAAATACTGGTTTTTAGTACTTTAATACCGATGAAAAATTTAGCCTAAGCCAGGTATGCTTGATGATATACCAGGTAGGCTACTGACCTGATTAAAAAGAAGTTTCTGGACTTTTTCACTGTCATGGTTTAAGCCATAAATCAGCCACACAGTTTGTTCATTCACTTCCCCTTTTTCTTCCCTCTGCTCCTGGAGGGATGGGAAGGAGCATCGAAAGAATGCAACTCCCACAGGTTGAGATAAG
>JANRGW010053749.1:15341-27689 GCA_024733675.1 Psilopsiagon aymara | reverse complement strand
ATGCTTCCTTTTTCGCCTGGCAAGGTCCACCTCAGGCTGACAGCAGCACACTCCTGTAAACCTGTTCCTTGGTTTGGCCCTCCCATTCTCACCGGTAACCCCAGCGCCAGCCCCCTTCAGCCCCCCACTCCCGGCGGGGGTGCACGCGTGTGTGTGTGCACCGAGGGGGCCCGTTCTGCTGGGGAACATCTTTTAGTCCTTAAAGAGCTCAGCGAGTTCCAGGCCCATGAGGTCACTTTGACAAGGAAATGACTCCCGAGCCCATCCATCACCGCTGCGGGCGCAGGGATCAAAGGCCCCCGCAGCGCTCCGGTTCCCTTTGCCAACCGAGGCCCCCCCCCGCCCGGAGCCCGCATTCCCTGCGGTTGCCGCAGCAACCACACGCTGCAGCGGATGCTCCGCATTCCTCTTCGCACCACACATGTTTCCACTCCGGGGCTGCAGTAACTGGAAAAACCTGGGAAGCCGAAGCTGCTTCCCCAGCCTCCAGCCGCTATTCCCGGCTCCTTTCATGTGCGTTCTCCTCCTTTGCTGTTGTCGGCCAGGAGCAAACGGCCTCGTTTGGTCCTTTCGAACAAAGGAGGGGAGGTTGCAAATGAAAAAGCCCAAATTTGCATCGGATTTGGTGCCCAGAGCCGCTCCGGGCATCACAGTGATGGGATGAATGGCACCGGGCTCGCACGTGGAGCATTATCCCTGCGCAGCACCAGCTCTGCAGGTTGGCAGCTCTGTCGTCCCAGAGTTCAACCCCTTCCCAAACCCCAAGGATGGAGCCTCCTGTCCCCTTCCCAAACCTGTGATGGAGGAGCATCAGCTCCATTCCAAGCTCTTCTCCCATGGACATCAGCCCAAAGACCCCATCTAACCCCTCAGACCTGAAGAGCACCTTCAGGCTCAGAGACAGAGCCAGGCTCAGGCTGACCAAGATGTGCTTTCAGCCCACCAAAGGATGTGGGTTTAAGGAGGTGCCTCGGCCCCTTTCCTTTAGAAACCGTCTCCCACCTCAACCCCATGGAACAGCTTCCATCTGAGGAGCCTCTCTGATGTTACTGCTCTCCCAGTTCTCCTTGCTGCATCCCCATGTTTGGTGGTGTCCTTGTCTTCTTTCCACCATTCCCTTCTTCCCATCGGCCCCACAGGAGCCCTGCAAGTCAGATCAGACCCGAGCAATGGGGACATATCCCACCTAAACCCCAAATCACTGCTCAGGAGAGATGGATGTGAGGGTGGAGGAAGATGGGGATGGGAGGCAGGGAGAAGGGCTGGGACATGGTGGGAATACAGATCTTCCATCTGGTTGCTCCTCAGGGAATCAAGGTTGTTTTTTGCTTTCAATGTGAATGTTGAAGGTCTGAATCCTTCACTCTGTCAAGACGAGGGCTATAAACCCCCAACCACTGCAAAAGCTACGTTACTGAAACCATTTTGGGAACTCGTGACCTTTCCATGAAATCTTCCTATTTTATATTCTTCCCCCCTCCCAAAAAAAAAAAAAAACCAAACCCAAATCCACTGAAAGAAATTAAAACTTTTAAAAGAAAAAATATTTTTTGCCATAGAACAGCCAAATTGGGGCGAAAAATAATCCTTTTGTGTGCCCAGCTGATCCTTCCTGCACATCAAAGCTCATTGTGTTTCTCCCTTGGCTCAAGGGCATCAGCACCAAGCCCCAGCTTCACTTCCTTGGGCCAAAGCCATTCTCCAGTGAAATTCAAATGAGCTATTTCTAGAGAGAAAAAAAAAAAAAAAAGGGGTAAAAAATAAAGCAAAACGAGAAAAAAGGAGGGGAAAAATTAAAGCAAAACAAGAAAAAAGATTAATAGGAAAAGAAAGCCCAAGCACGAGCCCTGGGCCTCAGCTGGTGTTAACTGGCAGCTCCCCAGCCCTTGGCAGCGCTGAGTGGGATCAGAGGACCATGGATGCAGCCAAAATCCTGCTCTCCCTGGGGGATTTTTCCCTCTGCCTTTGTTTCCTCCCGTTTTCCCAGCCCCTGGGATCCATTGTCTGCCCGCAGCAACAACATCTGATGCTCGGCGTTGTCTTGACAGCGCTCGTGTGTGAGGAACGGGTTGAGCTGATGCTCTGCGGGAGGAGGGGAGGCACCGGGCTCCATCCCCATGCTCTGTTCCTGGGCATCTTCTCTCAAACCATGGAATCATGGAGTGGTTTGGGTTGGAAGCGACCTTAAAGCTCATCCAGTTCCAACCCCAGGCCATGGGAAGGGACACCTTCCACAGGAGCTCCAAGCCCTGTTCAAGCTGGCCTTGAACACTTCCAGCATCACTGGGGAAGGGGGTGAAGTGATTTATCTGAGGCTGCCCTTTCACTTGGTCCCCTCCCCTGCATGAAGGATGCTCAAGGGAAGCCCATGGAGGGATGTGAAACCGTATTCCCTGAAACAGAGAAAAGCACGTTCAGGATATGTGCATCCCAATGGAGAAGCAACACCCGAATGGGTGCAGTTAGGGAGGCGAAGGGTTGGAAAGGGGTTTGCTGTGAGCACTGATGGACAACGGGATGTGCAGCACGGTTACATATGCATGGAACACGTTTTTAAGGAATACCTTGTAGCTGAGCTTGAATTGAGGCTTTTCCTACTGGAAAAACATCAGTTGGCCAAGCCCTTTGCTCTTCTTCAGCTCCAATGCTAAAGGGGAGGGGACATGCTCCTCCTCCTCCTCCTTTCAGGCTATAGGTCCTTGAGCAGAGAGGTAGCTGCAGTACAACAGCTCAGGTTATTCAGGATGAAGATAACATGACAAGAGGAGGATGTTAATTCGCCACACGCAGCAAGGCAATAGGGAAAGGTCGTTGCCTTTCCAAGGCCTCTCTCCTGCAGCCTCTGGCCATGCTCAGCCTGAGCTGCTGCATCCACGTCATTCCTGGGCACAGGATCCCACTGTGGCTCGGTGCAGGCTGAGGAGGAGGAGAATGCTGCTGTATGTTACACAGTCCTATTAATACAAGATATTCTATGTGGAAACTCAATAGTAGTTACAAAAAGGCACTAAATTACCTCTGTTTCTATAGACAGGAAGTGTCAACGCAATGACTGCTGGTTTTGGTGTGATTTTAGTTATTTTGATCGATTCCTGCGACTGTTTGAAACTGTCTCATTCCCATAACACCCCTTCATGCTCTCATGAGACAGAGCAAGGTTGCAGCGAGGGCTATGAGCTCTGCTGGGGATGGATCCCAATATCCCCTTGGAGCATCTTGCCAGGACTCCAATGTCCCCCCAAAGAGACTCAGGGAGAGAGTTTCTGATGAGCCTGATGAGCAGAGACAGCTTGGATTAGGCCAAGACATGCTGGAGAAGAAACACCTTGGAGAAGGAGATGGGAAGGTCCCAGGGGTTCCCAGAGGTGTAGGAGCATTTTGGACATGGGTGGATGATGGGCCACCAATGGGCTCCAGTTCTGTGCGCTGATTCTACTGGTAGAATTCAACTGTAGATTGCCAGAAATGGAGGCAGAAGAAGAGAGATGGATGGATGATGGATGGATGGATGGATGGATGGATGGATGGAAGGATGGATGGATGGATGGATGGATGATGGATAAATGGATGGATGGATGGATGGTTGGGTGGATGGATGGATGGATGGACGGATGATGGATGGATGGATGGATGGATGGATGGATGGATGGATGATGGACGATGGATGACTGGATGGATGATTGGATGCAAAACTCACGTTCATTTTGAATTATACCATTTCTCCAGAGCAGTCTCTGTTGCTTCTTCCATTGGATTCAGAGAAAATCTGCCCCAAAGCATCCATGGCTTCACATTTCCACTTAGATCTCTCATAGAGAAAAGTCTCCTGTTCTCAAGTGAACAAGTGACTGTCTCTGGCTGGCTTTTGCAGGGTCAACTGGGCTTAGAAATGAAAAGCGTGAACCCCAAAGACATTTCCCTTGATGTCCATGGCTGGTGCTCACATCAGCAGAGGCGATGTCCCCTGACATCCGGGCAGCAGGCAGGAGCATCTGTGCCGCAGGGCTTGGGGGTGTCGGCGGAGGAGGGAAGGAGGAAATCTGGAACCCATAAGCTCCACTGCTGTTTGCATTACCTTGCACGGCTGCATTGGTCTGTGCCTGGTCCGCCCACTGTCCTCCTCACCCTATCAGCAAGAGCCATTCCCCAAAGTTATCCGAACGCCTTCCTCTCCGTAGCCCAAAGGAAAAACCAACCGTGCTCCTTGGAGGGCTCTGCAAGGCTTGGATGCTCCAAGCCGCACCTCTTGACCTCTCCAGGCCATCATTCCCATGTCCTGCACCCACCGCCTCTCCTGAAGAGCCCAGAGCCGAGGTGCTGAGAGCATGAAGGAGGAGAACTCAAGCCCGGATTCCCCGGAGGGCAGCTTGGATGAGGAGGAGGGCGAGCGGCCACCCAAGAAATGCCACCGCAAGCGCTGCCAGGGCGGGCAGGGGGGCGAGGAGCGCGGGCTCCCATCGCCGCAGGGCAAGCGGAGCAAACGCAGCCCCGTGCCGCAGCCCTTCGAGGACGTGCACACGCAGCGCGTCATCGCCAACGTGCGCGAGCGCCAGCGCACGCAGTCCCTCAACGACGCCTTCGCCGAGCTGCGGAAGATCATCCCCACGCTGCCCTCCGATAAGCTCAGCAAGATCCAGACCCTCAAGCTGGCCGCCCGCTACATAGACTTCTTGTACCAGGTCCTGCAGAGCGATGAGCTGGACCACAAGATCGCCAGCTGCAACTACCTGGCCCACGAGAGGCTCAGCTACGCCTTCTCCGTCTGGAGGATGGAAGGGGCTTGGTCCATGTCCGCATCCCACTGAGCCGGGGTATGTATCGCCCTCTCTGCGCTGACGCATCCCTGCATCCTCCGGGCAGCTCTCTGCTCAGCTTGGTCCCCGTGGGAAGCTCACGGCCCCCTCCTCATCTCCACGTGCAAGTGATTTGCTTTAACAAACCCCAGATGCCACCAAGTGAGGTGGCGATTCCCAACCTCTCCGGGGCTTGTAGGTTGTTGGAGGGGGCCAAGCAGTGATTGAGCCCATTGAGCAGGGGCTGGGCTGGGGCAGGTTGGTGAAAGCTCTAAAACCAGGGCTTAAAGGTCTGGTTGATAAACCCTCACATTAACCCCTGTGAATCAGCAGACAGCCTCCTGAATGTCCTTGGGTCACAGCACAAGTGGGAGCAGCGGCAACCCAAAGCAGTCAACCAAGGGCTGCTGATGCTCCCACTGTGTGAAGCACTGATCCTCATCCCTGGTGACACTCAGCAGCCATTCCCTGAAGCCATTGGGTGGCCCTGGTGGCTCCAGACTTCCAGGCTTTCTCCTATCCCTTTCCTGAAGTGCTGCAGATAAGGTGGGATCCATAATCCCTTTGGATCTGTAGGTATCCTACACTGCAGGGAATGAAACATTGAGGGTTTTGAGGTACCCAGCAGCATCTGAGCATCCTCTAAGCACTGGCAAAGCTGCTGAGAGGAGAAGGGGATGATTCCGTCGTCAGTGCTTTAGGTCTGCTTGGGCTGGGAGAAAGAGGGACCAGGGGAGAAGGGTCGGATACGTGTCGACGTTTCCTGCAGTGCAGGAGCTCAAAGCTCCATAGGACATTCCCAAGCTGTGGCCTTCAGGGACACATCATGGGAGCCCAGCCCAGCTCCCCGTTGGGCCCTAAACAGGATGAGGGCTTTGCTTGGGCACTGCTTCATTTACCCCTGCCTTGTGTCACTCCAGGGGTAAGAGGCCACCGGTTTCCCTTGGGAAGCCAAATGCAAGGGGATTCCTGCTGCTTCTTGCACCCATCACTAAGGAATGCCCATGAGAGGCCCTTTTCTTGCTCTTTTCTGCCAGTGCCATTACTCCTCCTCTTGCTGCGGTCCCAACTCCATGCAGGGACCCTCATGCCGATGCAGGCAGAAGCATCGCGTTTATAACACGAGAGAGCCCCGACCCTGTGCTGGGTGGATCTAAGACTCTGCTTTAAGCAGCACAGGGACTGATGCGATGCTGCAGGCCAATGGGAGACCATCAGCACCAGCAGCCGTGCTGAGCTCCCGGTGCCTTTAGGGTATAAGTTGGAGAAGCCACAATGCAAAGGGAATCTGCTCAGTCGCGTATTGAAAGGGGATGGGAAAGGGAGGAAAAGGGGTGGAAAAGGGAGGAAAGTGTCTGTTCTGAGACCAAGTACATCATAGACATACTCCTGCAAAGGAGCATCCAAATACATCATACACATACTCCTGCAAAGTGATCCAAGTGATGCACAAGCAATGGGGGACCATGGGCCACGAGCAGTGGCCCCCATGAGCACCAGCAGCCCTCCTGTCGCTGGGTTTGGCCACTGAGCAGCCCTGGATTTGAGGCCACCAGGTAAAGATGCTGCCCAGCTCCCAGGGGATTTGCACTAAAGGATGTGCCACACTTAAGCTCAGTTCCCTGCAAGCCTCGCTGAGATCAATTCCAACCAAGAGGGAAACCATCCCTTGTCTAAAGCCATGTATTTAGGACAGATCTGGCTGGGTAAGAATGAAGCGTGGCCTTGCTGGACACAGCATCACCTTCCCCTTTGGGACAGTGAGGATCAAAGTGTGCGGTTACTCATGCCCACTTTAAGCTGCCCGGGACAGTCGGGATGCTGAGCCCCAGGAGCAGAGTGAGCCTTTATTCCCCCCTTTATCCTCACCCTCTTCTGGGCATCACATCCTTGCAGCCCTGTGAGTTCATAGCTGTTCTGAGGGGGTTGGGATGCTCTGTGCATGCTCCCCACCACCTCCAGGCACATGTTCCTGCTCCCGGCTGCGTGTATGCGTTGGCATTCAGCTCTGTGCAATCATTGACTGTTAGATCCGTGTATTTAAGTTGAGGGCTTGGCAGGAATCGTGTTCCCATGATAACCAGGGGGATTAAAGACCCTTCATGGTCTTAAGGACCTCAGTGCTAAACAGAACAGCCTCCCTGCTAAAACCCCTCCTGCCCTGGGATCGTGGCAGCTCATCCCCCTCATCATTCCTGGTTAATATTCATCCCAAGCGGCTCCGGTGCTCGCCTCGAGGCAACGCATCCTTCAGCTGAATAGGTAATAACCTGCTTCGTGCCGCAGTGTTTGGGTACCAATTGCAAACGCCACTTGGGAAGGGAGGTAAAGGGAGAAAGATTTGCTCAGCAAAGAGCAAAAGAAGGGAAGAGCCATTTGGGAAGCGATGCTGGAGCTGGAGAGGCTGCGTCTGGCCCTCCTGTAAGTGAATTAACCCAGCGCTTGCAATGGGGCTGTAACTCCTAATGCAAAGCAGCAAATGGTGTCCTGGTCTCCTCTGGAACCCAGCCTATTAAATATCAAAGGATGCTGGAATAGCTGGACGTGGATGTGCCCTTGTTAAACAGGAGCCATCATCCGGGGAAAGCAGGATTGAGCCCTCAGGCGAGGGAAAGCAGCGTTTGAAGTCCCCCAAGCACTGGGGTTGAGCGCATTGAAGTGGTTCCTTTTGCTGCTGAAGAGGAGGAAATGAGGCTGGAAGCTGGGGGGGGGGGACGGGACTGGAAGGGGGGGATATTCCTTGTCCTTCATTTGTCTCCCTGGATTTATCATCCTGGTCATGTCGCCCTCGCTTTGCTGTATCTGGAAAGACCTTGGATAAATCTTCCCTCTGGGGCCGTTGCTCTTGCTCGGAGCCTGCTTGGTTTGCCTGTGTCTATAAGCACATCTCACTGGAGCACGAGGGGATTGAAGGAGAGCCCCCTCCCTGCATCAGATCTGCCCTCACAATGCACTGAGAGCAGCAGCGCCTCCGGATCCCTCTGCAGGGAAGCACGGTCCCATGGGATGCGCTTCCTTCCCACCCTGCACCTCCCAAGGCATCATGAAGAGGGTCCGTTCGCTCACTACTGGTTGAACTGGGCAAGGTGGTCCCAGACCCCTGTGCTGGGGCAAACCAGGCACCAGGCTGGGTCCGATGGGTGAGGAGTTGTGCTCCAGCTTTCACTTTGGGTTTGAATTCCCAGAAAAGATGAGGAGTTGTCCAAATCCCGGGAATTCTTGGCTTCCATTAGGGTCCAGGGCCTTTCGAAATCCCGCCCGACCTCTGCTCCCATCCTCATGCTCTGGCAGGATGCTGTTGGGATTTGCCCTGGCATTGAGCAGGTTTAGAGGTCCCATGGTGGCTCCAAAGGCTGTTGTCTCCCTCCACAAGCACATGGAGGATGTACAAGTAGAGGAGATGTTTGGTGCCTTGGAGGCTCCAACTCAGCACCCATAGGAGCAGCCCTAGATGAGGGATGCAGGACACAGGTAAGGATGCGGACCCAGGTGGGGTTGGGGATGCTCGTTCCATGGGACACCCCAGCTGCTGTGTGGGGACAAGGGGTGGCATCACCGTGCTGTGTAGAGCTTCCTAGAGCCGGGGAGCAGCCCGGGGCAGGGAGAGCCACAGGCATCCATCCATTCATCCCACTCCAAGCCCTTGGCCCAGGGACACAGCAAAGGGGCTGCCATGCATTTCACCAGCAGAAACCCCTTTTTCCCATCAAAAACTTCCATCTTTCAATTAAAAGATAGGCAAACCTCAACCTGAACGGGGTGGGGGGGCCGGGCTCGCCTCCATCACAAGGAAGCAGGGTCTGAGGATGAGTTAAAACTCAACCTGAGGTACAATTCCAGAGCATTAACCCATCTGCTGGTTTATGATCCGGACTCGCTCCGTCTCAGCCCATGGAATGTCTTTGAAATGAACCCGTATTTCACTGCCGAGTGCCACGGGAATGCATCTGGAAGCTGAGGGGGAATGAAGGAAATGCATTCAGATGGGGTTTGCGTGTAATTGCCTTTGATGGGGGATGCACCTGAGCTGAGCTGAGGATGCTGATGCAGGAAGGAGGGAATGGTGGCATTGAGGACGGTCACAGCTCCTCAGCTCCATGGTCAGGTTCACACCAGCCCAGGTCCATCCATCCTCAGAGTGTGCAGGGCTGCTTCCCTCTGCAGACAGGGCTATTCCATGAGGATTATTCAGTCGGGAATGCTCGTGCCGATGCTTCCCACAACCCAGAGCATTCCTTTGCTGCGCCGGTTGGACATCAGCCTTTTTGCTTGCCTGATGCCCCATTGGATGCACATGGGGCCCATTGCAGGCCTTTGGGACCACGATCCCGAAGGATCAATGATGGCACACGTCAGGCTGTGGGGATGCTTTGTCTCTCCTGCAGACAGGGTGGGCAGGGTCTGCATTACCTCAGTTACAGAGGGTTTGATTTATTCCTCTCCAGGCTCCTCTATGGAGCATCCAAGGTCTCGGCTGCTGCACAAGGAAAAGCAGGAGGCAAAGCTGGAGGGGGGGGGATGAAATCAAAGCAGGACCTGGGGGTGATGGAGAGGAAGCCCAAAGCCACCAACAGGGCTTGGCTCCTGCCTGGATCCTGTCACTGCTCCCCAGCCCCTGGCTCCAGGCTGGCGTCCGGCAGTGGCTCCACAGGGATAGGCTGTCGCCCTCCCGGCTCCATAGGGAACAGTTCATCATGGGATAACTCCCGTTCTCCCTATGGAGCAGCTCAGCTGCTTCCCTTCCCCAGCCTCGCTGTGCTCACAGAGAAGCAGTGATTTGGGGAGCTCAGGTGCTGGGACCTTTCCCAGCGCATCCCATACAAATCCCTGTGGCTCCGGGGAAGTCTGTGAATGCAAAGCACGAAGGAGCCAGGAGCCAAATGCGGCTCTTCCGCAGATTCCCGGCCGAGCACCGGATTGTGCCTGAATTTGGGAAGCCTGTGCTGGCCACGCCGAGCCGGACCCGGTGCCTTGGCAGCCAGGCTCACCTTGGGTGTCTCCCTTTAGGTCTCCCACCTCTGCCTCAATGGAAAGAGCAGACACAGCCACCCAGCACCCCAACACCGACCACAGCATCCCGCAGTGAGCAGGAGAATGGGAGCCTCATCCCACCCCACCGACCCCTTCCAAACCTCAGGGCTGGGAAAGAGGGACCCGATCCTGGAGCCAAGCTCTGGAATGAGCTGTTTGGATGCTGAGTGTGAAACTCTTCAGGGTGTAATTTATTCCTGACTCGCAGGTAAGAACTGAGTTATCTCCTCCTGCTTCCCAAGAAGCCGATGCTCCCGGATCAACAGGCTCCATCCTCCCCATATCCCCCTGCAGCTGCCTCCTGCCAGGACCAGGCAGGACAACTCCTCTCAGGATGATGATGATGATGATGGTGATGGGAAGGGGTTGAACCCTCCCTCGCTGGCCTGGTCCTCACTGCTCCATAAAGACCCTCACATGGATGTGAGATGCTGCATCCAAGGGTTTGGCCAAGGCTGGAGGGCAGCTCCGTGGGTGATGTCCACATTGATCCCGCTCCGGAGGTCTCCACCATAAGGACACCATGGTTTGTGTGGCTGCCTGGCATGGAATGGAGCTGGGGAGGGGGCTGCTGAACCCCTCTATGAGCCCCAGGGCTCCCCATGCCCTCCACTTACCATGGCCGAGTCCCAACATCATCACGGGGGTGATGGAGGGGCTTTGGGGCTTCCAATGATGAAAATCCAGGGGGAATTTTCCCGGCTCCAACCCGTAGGAGCTGATGCCCATCCCTGCGCCCTCCATCAGCGGCTGCTCGGCCCCATTTATATCCATTGGGCAAAAGAGAATCCGGGCTTTTTGCTTGTTATAGCAGAGAAAGGGGGAAATAAAGTGGAACCTGAAGTGATCCGCGGGGGAGAAGCATTGGGAGCGACTCCAGAGCAGCTTCAGTTACTGCTCAGGCTTTATCACACACCAGAGAATCCACCGGGAAGCCACAGCCGGGCTCAAACTGTCTTTCCCTCTGTAATCCCGTTTCTGGCTGTACAATGGGAGTGGATTCCCTGCTCCAGGAGCTTCCCAAGGAGCTGAATGTGCTCAGCGAAGGGAAAGTCCCATTGCAAAGAGCTTTGGGGTGGCTCCGGTGATGTGTTGGACATGGGAAAGGGGAAACTCCCTTTAGAAATGGACATTTGCTTCCCCCATCACATCAAATGGGCTTTAAAAGCCAAGGGGAAACACCTCTGGAAGTGGAGGCTCCGGCTTCCAGCCTGGCTTCGTAATAAAAAGGTAAAATCTCCTTTGTTTTCCTGCTATTTTAAGTACCATCGTGTTGAGTCCTGGGGTTTATCCTTAAATTTGCCTTATTTCCAAGTGGGGAAAACATCAGCCCTGAGGAAGGCACTGTCTGAACGTAGGTCTTGGGTCTCCTCCGTGTCCACACTCATGATGCTGTTATGGGGGTGGAAAGGTGTTTGGGGCAAGGAGCTGGAGATGCTCTGTCTCTTAACATCATCTGCCCTGGGGATAAAGCCTCAATAAACCCCATTCCCAAGGGATGGGCACTCCAGTGCGCCGTTGGGTGTCCCACAGCATCCTCAGGGGCATGAGGCCAAGAAACCCTCCATCAGCTTGGAAATGTGGGTGACTTCAGGAACCTGGTACCCATCTTGGGGGTGTCATGCTCCGTTTACAGCGGGGTGGAGGATGCTCATTTGGGACGCATGGGGAAGGCCACAGGGATGCTGCAGGGGTTGTTCCTTGCTGGAGCTGGAGGGGATCCCACCATTGGCTTCATGGTGGGACTCTTCCGCTTGATGGGAACCTGGTGAGGTCCTAACCAAGCAGTGGGAGCATCCACACAGCATCACCATGGCAGGACCTCCACCCCCCTGCCCACGGGACACCCCCCTATGGGATGGTTAGGGGACATCTGGGGACAAGAAGTTGCCCCCCTATGGGGTGGTGGGACCCTTCCAAGCAAGCACATACTCACATGACCACCCCCCTATGCCACCACTGCATTGCTTGGTGCCCTCTGTGGGGCTCAAACCACAAGAGACCAGTTGGGAGATGGGGCTGGTCCCGTCGCTCCTGCTGGGATCCACTGGGAATGAGGTTGGGACCAAGCAGGGAAGGGGAACTGAGGGAGATGTGGTAGCACCGGAGGAACCGCATCATGGGGACCATGGGGGGACCAAGGGGATGGAGCAGAGGGAAGGGGCTGCTGGGGACACAAGAAACACCCCTGGATGGAGGGGCAGCACCTACAACCGAGGAGACACAGAGAGGGTTTGGGGAGCCCTTAACCCCATGAGGGGAGAACCTCCCTCCAGTCTCCAGCGAGAGGGTGCCAGGAGCAGGATGAGGATGGAGGCAGCCATCAGGAGGGTACCGGCAGTGCCATGGTGAGACCATGAGGACTCCTGTGGGTGCCACCCAGGCCTGAAGGGACTCACCCCCCCCCAGCCCAGCCCCTGCTCTGCCTCATTCTCCAAAGGCCCTTTTGTTCCTTCTTTCTCCTCCCATGTTCCTTACAGAATTCTTCCCTGAATCCTTCCCACCTCCAGAGCTCTCAGTGGCC
>JANRGW010053749.1:643-15313 GCA_024733675.1 Psilopsiagon aymara | reverse complement strand
ACCCAGCACCCCAAGCAGGGACCTGTCCTTATGGGACAGTGCATGGGACACAGGGAAAGACACAGGGAAGGCTCTTGGGGTGAGGAGCCACACGATGCCCTGGTCCAGGAGATGGGCAGAAGCAAATCGAGGTGGACACCTCATTGGGGGGGTCCTGACCCTGCCTCTGTCACCCCAATGTGACTGCCCCATCCCTGGCGAGGGATGCTCTAATGGAAGGTGTCCCTGCCCATGGCAGGGGTTGGAGCTGGAGGAGCTTTAAGGTCCCTCCAAACCCATCCCATTCCATGATTCCATGGTAACAGGACTCGATTTGAGCTGGAGGAGCCCAGGGTGGGCTCAGGGGGTGACCGGACTGGGCTGCCCCTGCTTGAGGGATCACCCCACATTGACCCAGCTCCTCAGGTCAGCAGGGTGCTGGGAAGGGCTCAAACCACCTTGGGAAGATCCACACCAAGAGGCAGCTGCTCCTGAAATCCCCATGGAAAGAAGAGCAGGGAAGGTTCACATTAGCACACGTCAATTGTATATAGTGCAAATCAGAGCCCCAGCACCAGAGGGGTCCTGCTCTGGTTAGTGGTTAGGATGAGCCAGAGGTGCAATCCTGGGCACTGCAGACACTCCAGCCCTTGCTCTTCCCCAGCTGCAGGGCCTGGAGGTATGGTCCACAGCTCTCCAACCCCTTCGGGTGCAGAACAAGCCCGTGCCCCACGTCAGCGTCCGCCTTGTGCCTGCCAAAGGGCAGCCAGGAAACCTTCATGAGAAGCCACAGAGCCTGTCCCTCCCGAGCTAAACAGGGCTGCTTCTCAAAGGCATCACTGCCAGGCCACAGAGGAGCTCTGGATGCAGTCCCAAAGGTGGCTCTGACCACCCACAGCACGGCCACAACATCCATCCCAACACCCACCCCCTTCCCCCAGGGTGAGGAAGATCCCAGGAGAAGGCCACAGGGGTGGAGGCATCGCACACACAGCCCAGGGAGGGGTTCAGGCCCCGAGGGCTGGGGACTGTTTGCAGGTCTATGTCTGCAAGTCCACGCCGTGCAGAGGGAGTCCGTGGTTCTCCAGCGGTCCCGAGCAGGAGGACGTCTTCCAGGGGGCTGCAGGAGCATCCTTGATGGGACTCTGCAGCCAAAGGTCCGGGCCATGGGGGGGCCGGGACTCGGGGAGCGAGGAGGACGTGGCGGCCGGGAAGCCAGGAGTGAAGAGTCCAGCCACATCCTGGAAGCAGGGGAGCAGAGAACATCACTGCTCATCACTGGTTCATGGGCTCTTCCTCCTCCATCGGCTCGTCTGGAGGCCTGGAATGGGACACAGGAGATGAGGAGACTTGTGTGACACAACAGCATCAAGAGGACGGCTTCTGGAGGTGTCCAACAAGCTTTGCCGGTGCATCCTGCTCTGCTGAGATCCACATAGAGGATGAGACAAGTGGAGGGCTCCGGAAAGGAGGTGCCATTCCCCCACCCCTCCATCCTCCAAGGAAGGGAAGAGGATTTGGGCTCATTTGCACCTTGTTTGGGAAGAGCCCAGCGCTGCATCTCCCAGAAGCCAACCCAGATCCTGCAGGACCTCAACCACCCACTGATGCTGAACGTTGGGGTCCTATCTGCCGGGATGTGAGGGCTGCAGCACCAGAGCTCTTGGGCAGGGGTCAGTTATAAGGTCTATGTCCCACAGCCTGCTCAAAGCCAGCCCTGTCCTGTCCTCCCAGAAGCTCATGTGGCTGTAGGACATGGCCCTGTTCTGCTGCCACCCCTAGGAGAGCACAGCTTGGACCCAGGGGTACCCACACCTCCCAGGGTCACTCGAGAGCATCACCTCTTCTCCACCATCACAGCCACTGAGAGGGAAGCCAAGGCTGTGACCGTCTCCACCTCTTCTGCCTCGTGGTGCTGAGCCTCCAGGAAGGAGCAGCCCAGCTTGGAGGCAAAGCGCTGCAGAGCCACCCAGTATTTACCTGCAGGACAAACAACATCAGGGTAAGGGGGCCCAGGTCTTTGGGCTTCACAAGGGCCACCACCTTCCCATGATGATGGAGGGCTCCACTGGGGCCTTTTATGCCACGTGTCCCCTTGGAGAAGGGAGGAAATGGCAACTCCTGCCTCTTGCACAGAGCCCCAGCCCTGGGACACTCACTCTGGACCTGGAGCACCGCTTCCAAGGAGCGCACAGCGTTGGGGTTGGGTTTCTGCCTCATGCTTTCTTCTGGGAGAGGGTCCAGCTGCCCAATGAAGACACGAGAGGGTCAGTAGGAAGAAGCCGTGCCCAGGGCTGGACTCACAGAACCAGGACACCCCTCAGCCCCCACCTCATTGCCCAGCAAGGCTGACACACAGGCCTCGGATGCATCGCAGATGGCTGTAAGGTCATGGCCACCTTCTAGAGCGAGGACGACGGCTCCACCAGCCAGGCTCATCAGCTGCTTTGTCATGTAGCCAAAACCTGGAGGAGAAGCCCAAGAAGGAGCTTTTCAGCCCCCAAATGCTGGTGCCCTGACCCTTGATGCTGACACAACCCCAAAGCTCTTCCCCAGCTCCCTGGAGAGCTGAGGTCCCAGCCTGGGTGGGCAGCGGGAGCATCCTGCCCTGAGGCTGTGGTGCTGCTTCCACCTCCTTACATTTAGCAGAGACTTTGTAGCCACCCAGGGGGGGTGGGTGGCCATCGGCTGCATCGAAGCCAGCAGAGACCAGCACCACATCGGGGGAGAACTCGTGTGCAATCGGCATCACCACTGTCCTGTGGGTAAAGGCAATACAGGAGGTGAAGGAGGCTCAGCCTGACAGGGAGCGGGACAGGAGATGAGCAGAGACACAAGGAACTACCTGAAAGCAGCCAGATACTCAGGGTCACCCATGGGGGGGTCGAGCCCCCCAGTCCAGGCCACGTTGACATTAAATCCCTCACCAGGGCCAGCACCAACCTGGGAGAGAGCAAGGACAGCAGTGAAGCTCTGGATAAGGCCTGCAGGGATGCTGTTGGGTGATGCAGGGATGCTGTTGGGTGATGCAAGGATGCTGTTGGGTGATGCAGGGATGCTGCAGCCAAGTGGGTGAACCACACAGGATGAGGCATCAATGGGAAAGGCACTGACATAGAACTACCCTCTGCTCTGACCCACCAGTGCCCTGCCCTCCTGCTTGTCACCTCGGCCACCAGCTCTGCCATCCCCAGGGCTTCGTACCTCATCAGCAGCCCCGCTACCAGGGAAGAAGTTGCCGTCATCGTGACGATGCAAAGAGATGTAGAGAACGTCAGGGTCTCTGTAGAAGATCTGCTGGGTCCCATTGCCGTGGTGAACATCCTGGAGGGAGAAAAAGGTTGGCAGAAGCTCTTCTTTCCAGCCTTGAGGGTGCCCCAATAGCTCAAGAGAGCTAAACCCAACTGGATCTCTGGCTGGGACCTCCATCCCCAGGATCCGCTCCTGCTTCCCCATCCTATGGGTGCTTCCCAGCCACACTCCTGATAGGAGGAGATTTTGCTGCTCTCTGATCCAGCTCCAAACCAGAGCTGGGAGGAGATGCAGACACCTCATCTTGGAGATGTCCTGGGGAGGAGCAGGGACACGCAGAGGGACTCACCCAGTCCACAATGAGGATCTTGCTGAGCTTCCCTTTCTGCTGCAGCTGCCTCGCAGCAATGGCCACTGAGTTGAAGAAGCAGAATCCCCTGGGAAGAGGGAGTTGGAGCTGGTTAATGCTTCCTGAGCATCCTTCCCTCCTGGCTCCCCAAAGGGTGGGCTCAGCCTCCCCTCTCCCCCTGGCCAGGAGACGGATGGGGCTCAGTCCGGAGTGGCTTTGAGCCAAGGAGCTGGTTTGGGGGGGCTTCCCACGTGCAAGCCCTAAGCTCTGCAGCTTGGGAAGGGGTCCTTACATGGCAGTGGAAGGATCTGCGTGATGTCCTGGTGGCCTCACCACAGCAAAGCCATTCTGGGGACAAAACAAAGGCAAGGTGCTCAGAGCGGTTGCTCCCAGGGGCACACACCCCTTAGGGGCTGGTCCATCCAGGGATGGAGCCCACAGCAGCACAGGGCTATGAGCACCTGGCCATGGGGTGGGTGATGGCACAGCTCTGGGACCTCCCCATGAAGCTGACCTACCTTCAGCTCCCTGGTGGCCACCTTGAAGGCCAGCTCGGTGACACTGCCTGCAGCCCAGCGGGCAGCGTTGGAGGAATGCAGCTCGTTCCAGATGGTGTCACTGTCCACCTGGAAGAGACAGTGTCAGTGAGATGGGGTGGAGAGAGCTCAGTACAGGACCATGGTCTCTGCCAGCTGCCCTGCTTGGGGCCAGGGGTTGAAGCTCTGTATAAGCTGAAGGGGACTGTGGAGCTGGACCACCCCACATGCACTGGGCCAAGCTCCAGGCTGGCAGCTCCTCTGCCTGCTGTCAGCCCCAGCTCAGCTCCACACAGAGCATCTCCCCCTGCACCCGGGGGCTGGAAGAAGTGACTGAGAAAACGCTCTTTACCTTCTTTATCTTATTGCATTGTTTAAGCAAACATGTTGGTTTGATCAGCATCACGTCAAGGGCTGAGCCAGAGCCGGGAAACCCAAAGTCTCTTCTGATCAACGCCATGTGTGTAACTCAAAGGCTCCCCAATGCCCATGGAGAGGGGCAGCTCCAGCCCCCCCCCCACCCCCCGCCTTCGGGGCACAGAGGGGAGCAGGGAGGGGGAGGCAGAGCAGGGAAAGTAGATGCAAACGGGGCTGAGAAGAGCTGGTGCCCAGCAGCGGGGGCAAGGAGAGGAGGAGAACCAGAAGAGGCAGCAGGAAGGCATGGAGTGAGACCCTTCCTGAAAGAGAGAGAAGGACAGAGACAGAGAGAGGAAGAGAGGAGAACGCAGTGAATGGAGAGAAACCAGGACGGCAAGCTGTGAAAGGAGAGGCCAGAGGTGTCTGGAGAGAAGTGGGGAGCTGCTGTCCCCAGGACACTGCTCCCCTTCCTCAATGGAGACCATGGCTTGGGGCTTCCCCCAGCCACCCCCACCACCTCAACCCCTTCTGGCACCCCAGGCTCTTCGAAATGACTGTGATGGGCTTTCAGTTGCTATGGCCTCCAGAGTAAGGAGGCATTAAAGGATCCCCTTGCAGGGGTGGGATGTTAGGACCACCCCAAGGACAAAGGAAGCTCTGATACAATGACCACAGGTCCCCGCCTGAGGCTGCCCAAACCACAGCAGCCCAATGGCTTTGGGAGCTCCCACTCCACTCCAACCCTCACCAGGGACCGAAGAACCCATCCAAACCCAGCCAGAGCAGAGATGGAGCACTTACCCCCACCCCTCCACAGGGCAGCATGACAAACATCCGCTGTGACAGGATCCCTGTGGAGAGAGGGGACAGCGAGGACTTAGAGCTGGGAATGCTGGGGGACAGCCGGTTTGCCTGGTTCATCAACAGGATGAGGAGCAGCCTCCAGGGAAGCTGCCCGGAGGAATCCCAGTGCCGAGGGTGCAATGGGAGCCGGGCAGGGCCAGGCAGAGGGTGAGGGCAGGGCTGTGCTGGGGATGGGCACTCACCGGCCAGCTTCCCGTTGTCCAGTTTGAGGCGGTTGAGGGGGTTGGTGCCATAGAGGAAGACGTGGCGCTCGGTGTGGACACACTGCAGCTCCTCCAGCGTGGCCTTGCGGCCCCGCAGGCACTGCAGCACACAGGGGCTGTGACCAAGCTGCTCCGAGTGGGAGATCCAGGCTCCCCCACCCAAGCACAGCAGCCTCAGAGGGTGGAGGCATCCCAATGGGACAGCCCAGGGTGAGGTTTCCAACAGAGTGGAACCCACACTGATGCTCCCAAAGTTGCCAAAACCCCCTTTCCATAGGGATCACCCCCCTCCCTACACCCATCTTCCAGCAGAGCACATTGCTGTGGACAGCCAAAGTGCTCATCAGGGACTGGAGCGATGGGACATGGGGTGATGGGTTTAAACTGGAACAGGGGAAGTTCAACTTGGAGCTAAGGAAGCTCTTCACCGTGAGGGTGGGAAGCGCTGCACAGGGTCCCCAGAGAAGCTGTGGCTGCCCCATCCCTGGCAGTGTTCAAGGCCAGGTTGGACACAGGGGCTTGGAGCACTCTGCTCCAGTGGAAGGTGTCCCTGCCCATGGCTGGGGGTTGGAACTGGATGATCTTAAGGTCCTTTCCAACCCAAACCACTTTATGATTCTACGGTCACACCAATATCCTCCAACTTGGCACTGCCAGCAATGGGTGAGCCCAAGCCCCCTGGATAACAGCAGTGAACAGGCTGAGAAGATGTGGGAGCAAAAGGGATGGAGGTGGGAGCAGGATACCCATCACCCCAATAGCACGGGAGCTCACACCAGCATCGCCATCCCAGATGGGCTCCAGCTCCCACCCTGCTGCTGGCGCTCACCTCGCACTGGCTGCGCAGGCCCCTCTCCTGCAGACGGGACCAGATGCTCTGGATCCTGCCCGCGTGCTCCGGATGGTTGCTGTTGTCACCACAGGAACACTGGTGTTTGAGCATCACCGAGTCATAAACCAGCCCTGCAAGGCACAAGGAGAGCTGCTGTCACCAGGCTGGAGTGGCATCGGTGGTGCAGACCCAAATTCAGCTCCTTTTTGGGGCTGGATGAGACCCAGAACTATTTGTTTTGACTGGAACCTCCCTCAAACCATAGCAGCCTCTGCCCCAATGTGCTTGAAGCAAATCCTGCTTTGGATGTGTAAGAGAGCAGTCAAGGGGCCAGATGGGCAAGTCCTGCTTGGAAAAGCCACCTTAGATAAGGAGAAGAGGACCCTCGTGGCTTCTCTGCTCTTTCTGCAGCCAGGCAGAGCACGCCCAAGCATTTAGGAGTGTGGGAGTGAGCAGCACTGATGCTAAGCTGCCCCTGAGCATCCCCACCTCCCTTCCAGCTCATCCCAAACCCCTGCTGCGGCAGTGGCAGTCCCGCAGAGGGGCTGGTGGTACCTGTTGTGAAGTGGGGCTTGGGGGGCTGCTCCTGCACGGGCAGGGACAGCGCCTTGGAGGCCGTGTCCTGGGCAGGAAGGGAGATGGTGGCGGTGGCAGGAGATGACTGAGCCCTGGAGAGGGGTCTGTGCCCCGCATGGATGGTGGGGACCATGGGGGTGTCAGCCAAGGGCTGGCGCTTGAGGAGCTGCTGCTGGACACGCTGGTAGGAATCCCACAGATAAGCCTGCTGGAGAGAGGGGTTGGTGAGCATCCAGAGCAAGGCACAAGCAGAGAGCAGCACCACTTGGCATGGGGAAGGGAGCCCTGCACTGTGCACCCTAACTGGGTCTGGATACAACCATGCTGGGGGGGCTTGGAGAGGGGCTGCAGGAGCTGGCACACATCCTGCAGCATCTGGAGCTCCTGTGGTAGGGAGTTGGAAGTGGATGAGCTTTAAGCTCCCTTCCAACCCAAACCATTCTATGATCTGCTGCTCTCTGCTGGAGAGCTGCTCTGCTGCGAGGCACAGCAATGTGGGGACGATGCTCAGCCTTGCTGACCCCGGGGGTGACTGCACCTCTCATCCCTCCCCTAACAGGGCTCATGGAAGGTACAGACGTGGTGCCTGTGGCCTTACCCCCCCCCCAGCAGCCCCTTATGGAGGTGGCTCTCAGGTGCCTGGAGCTCTCTCACCCCTGCCAGCCCTTGGGTACCTGCTGGAGGACAAGCTCCTCTTGAGGCTGCATCATCTTCTGTGTCCTCTCCGGCTCCTTCACACTGCCCCCGGGCCGTGGGGGCTCCAGACGTGTCCTTGCTGAGTCGCTGCTCTCAGCCTCTGGCAGTGTCCCCTCGGCTTCCATATCCTCCGAGGATGGGATCTGCCGCAGTCGGGGCTTCTCGCTGGATTTAGCCATGCGCTGCAAGCACAGGGTCACAGCGAGCTCAGGGAGGTGGTAGGGGATAGCCCAGGCCAGGAAGGTCACAGGGGGGTGGCAGAGGACATCAGGGGAGGAGCACGGTGAACCTGGGAGCCAAGGAGGCTGAGCAGGTCCCCTCAGCTTGCTGGGCAAGGCAGCACCTCGCATGCGAGATGCTTCTCAGAGCAGCCCTGAGGAGAAGGACTTGGGGGTGTTGGATGAGGAGAAGCTCCCCATGACTCAGCTTCAGCCCAGAACCCTCTCTGTGTGCTGGGCTGCATCCCCACAGCGGGAGCAGCAGCTCAGGGAGGGGATTCTCCCCCTCTGCTGTGCTCTGGGCAGACCCCCCCCACCACAGCACTGCGTGCAGTTCTGGTGTCCTCAACATCAGAAGGACATGGAGCTGTTGGAGCAAGTCCAGAGGCCACGAGGATGAGCAGGGGCTGGAGCACCTCCTGTATGGAGCCAGGCTGAGAACACTGGGGCTGGAGAAGAGAAGCTGCATGGAGACCTCAGAGCAGCCTCCAGGGTCTGAAGGGGGCTACAAGGATGCTGGAGAAGGACCTTTATCAGGGACTGGAGCGATGGGACAAGAGGTGATGGGTTCAAACTGAAACAGGGGAGATTTAGGTTGGAGATAAGGCAGAAGCTCTTCACCGTGAGGGTGCTGAGGCGCTGGCACAGGGTGCCCAGAGGAGCTGGGGCTGCCCCATCCCTGGCAGTGCGCAAGGCCAGGTTGGACACAGGAACTTGGAGCACTCTGCTCTATGGCAGGTGTCCCTGCCCGTGGCAGGGGTTGGGACTGGAGGAGCTTTAAGGTCCCTTCAACCCATCAATCTATGCTTGCCTATGGCTTGGCCCTGGACATCTCCTCACTGCCCAGCAGGTAGTGATGGTGTCCTGCACCCTTCCAGCATCAATCCCACTGTCTCCTACAAGCCCCAGCTGGGCCTCCAGGACTCACCTTGCCCAGATGCGTCTGCTGCTTGAGCCTCTCCAGGAACTGGGTGTGATGCTGCTGGTACACCAGCTGCTGCTGGATGGCCTTGGGGTTCTGGGGCAGCGGCTCCGAGCGGGTCCTGCCCAGTGGTTTATGGTGGCCTGGGAGCGACAGGCGCTCTGCAGAGATGAGCGAGGGGGTGAAGGAGAAGGGGACTGTCCCCAGGCCTGGCACTGGAGGGGAGAGGAAGGAGAGGTGAGGGTAGCACCCTGCAGAGCTGTCTCCACACCAGGGCAAGCAGCAGTGAGGTCTGTGCCCATGTAGACTATCGTCAGACAGCCCTAAAGATGACAATGACGCAGTGTCTGGCAGGCGTGGACTGTGCCTTTATGGTTCACCCCCTTCTGTCCCCATTGCTTTGGGATCAGGGGTCTGGGGACAGGACCTGGCTGATCTTGATCAGCTTCACCCTCAAGCTTCCTTCACTGCTGGTACCACAGGGCAGGGAGAGATGGAGCCAGGACCCAGCACAAAGGAGCCAATTCTCTTTCTGCTGCAGTCAGAATGGGGGCACAGCCAAGAGGTCAGAGCTGCCCTGCTTGAGGCAGGGTCCCCACTGAAATCTATTGGCACAAGAGCATGGGGAAATGTGGGAAAGGCCTCTTGGAGGGGATGAACAGCTCCGCACCAGCCCGGGCAGGCCAAGGGGCAGCTGGAGGGAAGAGCCAAAGCTGTAGCTCTGCATTGTCGAGGCCATGGTGTGTGCAGGACTCTGCTTTCATCCACACCAGGGACACGCTGCTGGTTAGGCAGAACCAGGCCAACATCTTCCATTCCCTCAGCCCCATCTCAAGGCACAGATCAAGGCCACTGGGCCTTCCCAGCACCCAACCCCCCTGCCTGCCCTCAGGGTCACTGCCAGCACTGACACAACCTCAGTGCCTGTCACTTACCTGCCACCAGTGGAGTGTGGGTGACCGAGGGCTCGAGGATGATGACGGGCTGGAGCCGGGAGGACAAGGGGCTCCCAGCCTCGTGCTGCTCCAAACCAGCTGGTATGAACACGGGCGAGTGTGTGCCCGCCAGGACAGGTCCATTCAACACGGGCACCCGGTGGGCCAGGCTGGAGAGGGGTCGGCGATCTCCCTCTCCCTGCACAGAGAGGAAGGATGGGGTCAGCATCCTGCAGGGCACGGTGTGAGGAGGGGACAGCACATCCTCACCATGCCCGAGGCGTTTGGGAATAGTCAAGAGCCAGCACATCCCAGGAACCCCAGGCCCAAAGGAATGGGCTTCCCCTGCCCCGCAGGGACCCTCAACCCAGTTCTGAAGCCACCTACAAGCTGGCTACCTACCCTGGCACTAGTGGTAGCCGGCAATCCCAGTGTGATGGCCGGAAGGGAGGCTGCACTCTGCAGGGCAAACTGGGCCAGTGAGCTCTCCTGCATCATCAGGCGCTGGGCCAGGGGTGTCTGCACCAAACACAAGTGGTTAGTGTCCTGCTCTAGCAGTGCCAGAGCTCAGGGAGGATCAAGCAGCTCGAGCACGGGCAGCAGCAAAAGGGGCTGAGCCCCATTTGCCAGGGGGCATGCATTGGGGCTACTAAACCACAGCAAAACTCAGCCCCCTTGAAGGACCTGATGCCTTCTTATAGAATCAACCAGGCTGGAAGAGCCCTTCAAGCTCCTTCAGTCCATCCATTCCCAGCACTGCCAAGGCCACCACTGACCCATGGCACTGAGGCTTCAGCCCCACGGTGTGTGAGCACTGCAGGGATGGTGACTGCAGCACTGCCCTGGGCAGTTCCAATGCTGAGCACCCTTTGGGGAAGGAATTGTTCCTCAGCTCCATCTCAACCTCCCCAGTGCAGCTGAGGCCGTTTCCTCTCATCCCATCCCTTGTTCCTTGGGAGCAGAGCTCAGCCCCCTCCTGGCTCCATCCTCCTCTCAGGCAGTTGTAAGGAGCAATAAGGTCCCCCCTGGGCCTTCTCCATCTGAACCCCCAGGTCCCTCAGCCGTTCCCCATCACACTCTGCTCCAGGCCCTGCACAGCTCCATTCCCTTCTCTGGCCCCACTCCAGCACCTCAGTGTCTCTCTTGCAGTGAGGGGCCCAGAGCTGAACACAGGACTTGAGGTGCAGCCCCACCAGTGCCCAGTGCAGGGGCACAACCCCTGCCCTGGCCCTGCTGCCACACTGGTGCTGAGCCAGGATGCTGGCGGCTTCCTGGGCACAAGCTGCTCATGTTCAGCTCCCTCAGTCAGCAGCAAAACAAGCAATGATCCTTCCAGAGGTTGGGAAGCCCCAACCTGAGGCCCTTTGGCTGCTGGAACTCACCTCGTGGGCCATGCTGGAGGCAGAGGGGAGGGCTCCGTGCTCGGCGGGGAGGCTGTCGTTGGGAGAGCTGCAGCCGGACACAGGGGTGCTGCTACTGCTCGGGGAGGAGTCTGCATGGAAGAGAAACAGGGGTGATGGGTAAAGCAGCCAGAGCAGGGCTGCACAGCCCCTGCCCGTCATTGCCCTCCCTTCCTCTAACAGCTGCCACCACTCTCCTTGGGTGACATCTCCCTTTGGCACATGGAAGCTCCGAAGCACAATGAGGAATTCTGACCAGCCACGTTTGCTCAAGACCTGAGACCCTTCCGGCCTCGTAAGTTCATCCTGGGCCTGAAAAGCAGCAGTGGTCAGCTGCAGGAACATCCTTTCCTGGCTCTTCTATCCCTGAGCCACCAACGAATCATGGAATGGTTTGAGTTGGAAAGACCCTTAAAGCTCATCCAGTTTGAACCCCCTGCCATGGGCTGGGACACCTTCCACTGGAGCAGGGTGCTCCAAGCCCCATCCAACCTGGCCTTGAACACTGCCAGGGATGGGGCAGCCACAGATTCTTCCTCATCTCCAACCTGAACTTCCCCTGTTCCAGTCTGAACCCATCACCCCTTGTCCCATCGCTCCAGCCCCTGATGAAGGCCCCTCTGCAGCATCCTTGCAGCCCCCTTCAGACACTGGAAGCTGCTCTGAGGTCTCCACGCAACTTCCCTTCTCCAGCCCCAATGTTCTCAGCCTGGCTCCATATGGGAACTGCTCCAGCCCCTGCTCATCCTCCCTTAGCATCCTCTGTTACGGCAGAGAGCTCCCTCCATGCGCCCTGGCACCGACAACACACCAAGCCCTGGCCACGCAGCCCCCAAGCAGATGTGATACAGGATCCTGGGCACACCATAGCTGCTCCAGCCTGGCCCCACGGAGTCTCCAAACCCCTTGAGGTTATCACCATCCAGATGCAGGCCTCACCAATGGCCTCAGGTGGCCGCCTCTTGAGCGATGGGGGAGCACTCTCCTTCCGCGTCAGGGGGTTCTTGCGTCGGTCAAGGCACTTCCTGGGCTTGCACCGCACCTTCAGGTTGGGCTCAGACGCTGTGAGCAGACAAGGTGGTTGGTCCCAGCCCCACTGCTGATGGGGACAAAGCTAGGGTGGCTTTGTGGGGTCAGGACAACGTGGTTCTTAGCTCCAGCCAGCCCCTGCAAGCAGGCTGCAAGGGAGATGCTGTTATTGCCAAGGTCTTACCTGTCTTCCGCAGTGGAAAATGCTCCGGGGGGTCGAGGGAAGTGCTGGGAACAGGGGGTGGGAAGGTGCTGAGCACAGGAGGGGAAGGGCCCTCAGGATCCAGAGGCTCCAGAGACCTACAGGGAGAAAGCACCTTGTCAGAGACCTTTCCCAACTGGCAATGCTATCCTTCCCATGCTATGCCCTCCAATGCAAGGGTGGCCCATGGGACGTGGCCCTTCCCAGGCATGTGCCAGTGGACAGAAAGGCTTGACCTGTCCACTACCACAAGCACCTATAGAAGGGCTCCAGCTGCTGGTTTTGCCTTGTCCTGGGGTAAAGGCTTTACCTGTATGGCATGGCTGAAGGGTTGGGGTTGCTGGTCCTCTCCAAAGCTGCCTGCTGCTTCTTCAGGATGACCTCAGCCAGCTTCTGCTTCACCACTGTGCTGGCCACAGCACCTGCAGAAGCACCAGCAGTGACCACACAGGGCTGAGAGCCAACAGAGAGCACTTTAAAGGATCCCACGTAGTTCAGGGGGTACCTTTGAGGCTCCTGAATCTCCTGATGGACTCTTCCAGAAGAGCACGAGATCGACTACAACCCACTGGCAAATAGCAGTGACCCATGCTCAACACCCAGCTCCACCCCAGGCAGAACTCTGGCTGCTGCAGGGTGCTGCCATCACCAGCACCCCCATGCAAGGCTATAGCCCCATCCGAATGATCTCACAGGAATGCTCTGTGGTTACAAGAGGGATGCTCCATGCTCCTGGACATCAGCACCTCTGAGCCCAGGTAAATTGATGTATAGAATCCCAGCCTGGTTTGGGTTGGAAGGAACCTTAAAGCTCATCCAGTTCCAACCCCCTGCCACAGGCAGGGACACCTTCCACTGGAACAGCTTGCTCAGGACCAACTTGGCCTTGAACACTGCCAGGGATGGGGCAGCCCCAGCTCCTCCGGGCACCCGCTGCCAGTGTCCCACCATCCTTCTACTTAACAACTTCTAATCTCCATGGTTAACCCTCAGTCTCCATTAAGGGGCTGTGTGCAGCATTCCCAGGAGCTGTTTGCTCAGGGGAGGCATGGAAAGGGGATGGCACCTCCTCAAAGGGATCCCCACCAACCCTTCAGATCTCGACAGAGGAGCGGGGTGGGAGCAAAGGGGAAACAGCAGCATCCTAATGGAGCTCAGAAGGTGCACACAGACATTGAGATGGGTGCAGTGCATCTGATGGATGCTGCAGCTGCACCTTTGGGTTGCGCTGCAGAGCTCTGCCCATCCCACAGCTCAGAGGGACCAGCACTAGATGGCGCAGGGAGACAGCAGCAGGACACATCCTGCCCACCAACCTCCCCCCTCTGTTACTGGTGCTCCAGGAGAGGTCAAGGACCACTTCACACCCTGCTCAGTGCAGCCACAGGCACCACCAGCTGAGGGAGCGTCACTGCAGTGGCCACAGGGCATGCCACAGCGTCAGCATGGAGCTGTGACCACCAGGCTGGCATCCCTAGGAGGGATCTGAAGCACAAGCACCAGCCAGGCCACAGCCCAAAAACCCTCTTGCCAACTAAGGGCAACCTGCTGGCATCACTGCTTGCTGCTCAGGGCAGGACTTCCCTATGGACATTGTGTTGCCCCCTTGCCCCAGGCAGTCACAGAGCAGGGCTCAGTTTGATGCACAAGACAGAGATGCTCCATGACATGAAGCTGTCACACAACTTCAGGCCAAGAAAGAGCAGAGCTCAGCCTGGACAGGGGCAGAACCATCTGCTGAGCCCTCTTCTGAATCCCTCTGATCCCATTCCCTCTGTGAGCTACGTCCCTGGGTTTGGGGACACGGATCCTAAGGCAGGGATGTGGCACGTGCCAACACACACAGAGGGGCTCTTACTTCTCTTGCTCTTGTCCTTGTTGAGGATCTGCCGCAGCTCCTGCTCCTGCTGCCCAGGCTCAGCTTCACGGTGTGTGGACTCCATGGTCACCTGCAAGAGGAGAGCGACATCAACCCAACGCAGACCAAAGCCTTCCGGCCCCTTCCCCAAGCGCAAGGCACAATGAGACGGTGATGGAGCACATGTGAACCACTCCGTTAGGTCAGTTTGGGGAACCTGACGGGCAGAGCATGGTCAGGTCGTTTCATCACAGCAAACAGATGCAGCTTTGTCTCCAGAGATGCTCTCCCCAGGGACACGGTAGAACTCAAACCAGTCTGGTTCAGCTTGCTGGTGTTTTGGGTGATCTGCAGCTAGGGCACGTTGTGATATAAGGAGAAATAAAAGTTCTAGTTGACTGAAAAGGAGGAAATCTCCTAAAAAGCTATTAAACAACTCTCAAAAGTTTACATCTCGGTGCT
>JANRGW010053747.1:0-13444 GCA_024733675.1 Psilopsiagon aymara | reverse complement strand
GAGGAAGAAATTCTTTACTGTAAGGGTGGTGAGGCACTGGAATGGATTGCCCAGGGAAGTTGTGAATGCTCCATCCTAGGGGTGTTCAAGGCCAGGTTGTACATAGTGATATGGTTTAGTCTGAGGTGACTCTGCCCGTGGCAGGGGGTCTGGAGCTAGATGATCTTAAGGTCCTTTCCAACCCCAATTATTCTATGATTCTATGATGGTTCAGCCCTAATAGATCTACATTTAATGCAGCTACTGATGACAGTGAGTTGTTTTGTACCTAGGAACAATTTTAGCTCTTGTTGTCTGACCTGCAGCCTCTCCAAATTATCTGGCAGTAGAAAGGTGACTTCATCAAAAGTGATGAGAATGTGATGATTTCTTTCGATATGCACATCTCTGATGAATGGAACCACTTACACAGTGGAGGCCAGGTACAAAGCCCTTATACAGGCAAAACATAAGAACTATAGTCATATTCATGATGTTAGTAGTTATCATTCTTTCTTCTTTTGGTGAAAGCCTTTACATCTTATGTAGACACAGGGTATTTAAGAGGAAAATTTGAAGATAGTCTACCTTCTAAACTAGTGCAGAATGTTGGGAGCTCAGAGGCGAAATCTCTGCTACTTTGCATGAAAGGAGAGATTTGAATATGTCATATAAGCCTCAAATGACTGTGCAAATTCCTACATTATTGATGCCAGAGGATGAGATGAAACTATGTTGGAACCCAAAAAAAGTAATTTCAAGCTGTCTCACAAAAGAACATAGGCTCACCTTGTAGTCCAATTCCAGGAATGAGATTAGACCAGTATACAGTATTTGTGGTTAACCAGCTAATTGCCTGTATTATGTTGAACTATTATTTGTGATCCAGTAAAATTTTTCTTTTTTTACTATATCAGATTATTGATGGCATCCCCTACAAGTAATTTGTTCTCTTTATTGATTTAATCTGAATTTTTTGCAAAGTGTCATTTTCTCTTTGAATTTTCTCAAGATCTTGCTATAATTTGTTGTAAGACCTTCTTATAACACCTTAATTAAATTCTGAAAAGTTTTGTAATTTTTGTAGCATAAAAATATGTTTCACATCTTCAAATTCTCATTTCCCACAATCCTCCCATTTCATAGCAACTTTCATTAATAGGATGACTCCTGTTTCTGCATCAAGCCTCAACATTTCTGTTCCCATAAATTAGAAAATCACATGGAGAACAAAACTCCTAAACAAGTTGTTTCTCAAGAGGCTGGGTGAGGCTTACCCTTGGAAAGTTGTGCTGCAAGCCAAGGACAGTATGTATAAATGCACTTCAATGAGTACGTTTTTCACTCCACAGAGACCCATCAACCCTCCGGGCAGATTCCTCCCATGTTTTCTCAGCACACCCATAAATCTTGAAATCCCTCCCACTGAAAAAAACCAACAAATGCTACTTGATCCAAGGCAAGCACAGCAAAACAGCTGATACAGCCAGTCAGATCTGCTTTTATTAAAGGCAGATGAATGTGTGGGTTGATCCTTGAGAAAACACCACAAGCTTCTTGCTGACAGTGATGAAATGCTTTGACACTTGTGTTTTATTATTTGCAATGTCCATCCTTTTCATGTTCAAAAGAAAATACAAGCTTTTTGAAATCAGTGGAGTGGGGAGAAAAAGGGTCCTTAAAAGGACAGATCCTCAGTACCTACCACAGGCCAAGCAAATAAACTTTCCAGGAAAGTCTTCATTTTCAGAGCTTAAGGAGATCCCTGTAGCAAAGAGTGCTGACAAAGTGCATCTACATCATCCATTCATTAATCTGTATTACTTCTTTCAGTGCTTCTGCTGTTGAAGCCAACTCTGTGATTGCAGTGCATTTGCTCTGGAAGGATTTCTGCTGTATCATGCACTAGGGAGAAATAAATGTTGAGTACAATTTAACTCTAAGCTGAAGGGGGAAAAATGAATAGTAATTATGTCTGCTTGCTTGCCTTTCAGGAAATGTTCATTTTAAAGACTCATGTAACTATAAAAGCAGTTGCATGCTGAGCAGTTTTGAAAGATTTTTTAACAGTTTGAAATTTATGATATTTACTGCCTCACAAGGACCACTGACAACTAGCATGGGTTTGGATCCACTGTTTACTTTTCATAAATCAGATGTGATTGAAACAGGAAACAGAATCCTGAATCTCATGAATCATCTGCTTACATACGGTTTCTCTGTATCAGGATTGTAAATGTTTGCATTATTGGAAGCTTTCATGCATAAGAGGATCCTCTCATACACATAACGCTATCTGCTAATCAACAAGTCTGAGAGAGACTCTGATGCAGAAAGCTCTTTCATCCTAACTGGAATACTAATTATTTGTGACCATGAAGTTCGTTTTTAGACTGGAGAGGCATATAAAATACCCTCCACTTCCAGAAGTGTGTCACTATAGACTGAATATAGAATAATACAATCATTTTTGCTGAAAGGGACTTTGGAGTTCATTTAGTGCAACCCTCTGTTGAAAGCAGTTGTAGCCTCAAAGTCAAATGAAGTTTCTCAATACTTTTTCTAGTGAACTTTTGAATATCTCCAAAGCTGCAGATCCCATAGTCTCTCTGGGCAACCTGTTCTAGTGATTAACCATTCTCATTATTTTTTTTTTTCTTTATATCTGGTCAGAATTTCCATTGCTACAAATTATGAATGTTGTCTCTTAGACTTTCACATGTTTCAGAAAAGAGTCTGCCATCTATAAAAACTAACTTATTAAAGAAAGAAGTTAGATTCCCATTAGTTTTTTCTTTTCCAGGCTAAACAGATCTGGGTCATTCATCCTTTCCTCATATGTCCTGTGCTTCAGGCACCTGCCCACCTCATTGAACCTCTGCTGGACTTTTTCCAATTTGTCAGACACCCCTTCTCAGTTACTGAGCTAGTCATTTCATCATAGAAGACAATCAGGATCTGCCCTTGTAAATCTGTGTTGGTTTATCCCAGTCACCTTGCTGTTCTTCGTGTGACTGGAAATGGCTTTCAGAAGGACCCTTTTCATACTCCTCTTAGGAGTGAAAAGAGGCTGACTGACCTGCTGTTCCTTGGATTCTTCATCTTGCCTTTTTGAAAATAAAAGTAACATTTACACTTTTCTAGTCATTAGAAAATTTCTATGGCCTTAGAAGACAGATCCCTGCCAGCAACATCAGCCACACAGCCAGGTGTTGATCCACAGGATTCACAGCTCTTCTCTGACTTCTTCTCCTTGACCAGCAGAGTTCAGGAACGCACCAACACTTTATCTTTCATTGTAACTCCGAGGACTATGTAGCAACCCTTGATCTACTCAAAGTCTCAACTAACAGTATCAATGATACCCGTATGGACAGGCAGCAATCAGTAGTAACCAGAATCCTAGATGAACCTTAGCAAAGTCTCCACAGTATTCCAGATTTAGTCCCCAGATAAGCAGCAAGTATCCCAAGACAGCAAATCTGTGGCATATGGCTTTCACTATCCTTTATAGAAAGGCCACCATTACCTTTCCTCTCTGAGTCACTGGCTCCATCACCTGGTTCAGTCATGATCAGCCTGGGTGCCTCCCCAGCATATCAGTTCCTCTTCTCCTGCTCCCATTTTTCCAGTCAAACACCTCTAAAGAGAAACACCCTTTTTTGTGCCAGAAGTCACCATCTTCCAGCTCCCATTATGGCTGGAGTCCCTGTCCTCCCTCCACTTGAGCACAGCCTCCAGCTCTCCTTCCTTCTGGGCAAAACAGGGCTGGGATTCTTGCTCCTACAAGGTCTCTGCAAATAGATTGTTGATCTCCCAGTCTTCCTCCTTGCTATGATATGATCTGCTCTCCTCCCTCGGCCTGCTCACTAGGTGGTCCATTAACAGTGCAAGATCACAGCTATTGTAATTGAGGCTACTGTTACCCCAGCCCTGGCCTCAACATTGTTCCTCTCTGCCCACCAAGGCCCACATATGTCAGTCCTCCTCTAGCACATCCACCTGGCTTAATTGCAGTGTGCAATCCACTTTAAAAATAACTGAAAACTTTTAATATCTTGTTCTAAAAAGTTTATTTCAAGCTTTTTTAGTTCTTGTATTAAAAAGAATATATGAGTATGCACATACATGAACACACATATACAAACTGATGTTTTCTGATTATTGACAAAAATTGAAGTCAGTTGTGAAATTGCCAGTTCTATAGTACTAAAGCAAACTGGTTCCTCTTTCAGCCTTTGAAACATGGTTGTAAAGACTGTAAAAGACATACAATGTAATAATCACCTGTTGAAGTTGCAAATTTCTATGTGAGAAACAACTTCATGTTATTTCATGAAGTGTCTCATTGTTACCATGAAGCTATTTACACATAAATTTTGAGTTTCCCACCTCACTGTCCTGACAGCCTGTGAAACACTCTTCTCTGTAATGTGCAACATCCAATCTTGAAAAAAACTCTGTACTTCACTGGATGTTTGATGTCTGTTCAAATGCACTTCCAGTCTTTCGAATTCCTATGTTGAAATGAACATAAAAATATGGTTTTGCTTAAGTTCATTCCCATTTCACAATTTGCATTCTTCACCAATGAACGTTAAAGTGTTAGCAAAAAATGCATCATGGACCCATTTAAAGATCATGATTAACTGTTAATATGAGACATTAACTTGTAGTGTTTTGATGGAGATGATCATGTATAATTATAGTTGATGATCACAATTCATAAGTATCATTTTTGTTACATTTTTAAAATACAGTATGGCAACTGCTGGATATTCAAAACTTCTGTGTAAGTTTAAGAAATAAATACTGGCGTAAGGCTTGCTATCCTGTCATGCCCACCATGACTGACTGGTCATGTAACTCTTCTCAGTTCTGCCCATCACATCAGCACCTCTTGGATTGCTGAAGGATGTTTTAGCTAATCTGAATTTAGAAAGTATAATGATTGCTCATTAAAAATATCCTGGACAACATTTTCTCAGGAAGCATTCATACGGAAATTGTTTTCAAAAAAACCGATCTTGATATTCAGTAAACAAATATCATCAGGCTAAGGAGACTTTTTGCTCCTATGTTTTTATGTTGAAATAGAAAAGGAAATGCAATTAAGACCTTCAAGTAAGTCATTGTGCTGCTTTTACCCCCAAAAAAATATAAAAAGAAATAAAAAAGTTTGCCTATGGAATTCTGGTATGAAAGAAAAAAAAAAAAAAAAATCTAATGCTAAGCTCTTGTGCAGTTGTAACTATAGGAGTCACATCTGATCTATGGGGAAAACTGGGAAAAACAGGAAATTTCCAGACCACATTAAGCAAGTTTCTCTGAAACTTAAGATATGACTCTATCTCTCTCCCTTCTGGAAGAGATACATAGGCCAGAAAAAGAGATACAGGTAAGCAGGGCTTTAACAGCATTGAAACTCACTCTTTCATTTTTTTCAGTGGATTTTATCTGTATGTTATCTCATACAGAATTTTGTATCCAAATATTTCCCTTTTTTAAGAGTAAGAAAGACTAAGGCTTTGGGACATAAGAGTAGTATCTCTGGTTTCTTTGAGTTTGCCTTCTACTGTATCTTACTGCGTATCACAAATATTTTGCTGCAGTACTAATATTTCAAAATTCAAACTCCACTGACGGGGCAAAGAGATTATACTGATGATGATTAGGGTATTACACAATTTTTAATTGTTTTAATGTTTAGTAAGTAGTTGGGAAGTTTTGAAATGTTTTCTCCTTTTTGGAACAGTCTAGTTTCTGGAAATAAGAAAAAAAAGATCTGTTGCAATCTGTTATAATTAATTTCTTCACCCATAGGGAAAATGTTGACAATTTGTCAAAAATAATTTATTTTTATGACTTTTCAATTTAGAATCTATAGTTATTTTATTATGAATTGGTCAAAAATTGAGAAATGAAAGTATTAATCTCAGCTCAGAATCCTTTACTTCACATACATGTACTGTCACAGTAGAAATACTTGCTATTTACCTACTTACTGTAGGCTATTGTACCTGAACAGAGTCAAAACAGCTTTCAAATATTTTGGAGAGATCTGATTGATAGATGTTTGTTAGGTTTTTAAAGTCTTCTGCAGTCAGGAAAATTATTTTTCCTGAGCCAGGTTTGAATAAACTTTTTTAATAAATGCAGGAAGGTAAAATAAAGATATACCCATATAAACGCACACGCTTGGTGATATATATTTAAATACCATAATTAAAGTTGTTAAGTAAAGTACAGAAATTAAAAGATATAACCAAGCTATTTCTAGTGCGTAGTTCTTGTGATCTCCTTTCTGTATTATGGTACAGTAATTTTTATATCTTCACTTTAGAAATGATCCCTGAACTCCTGTCTCCTCCACTGCATATGGTGGCAGCAAATGCAGATTGATATGCTACATCTGCCAGCCATTTGTGCCAGCAGTGTTCTCTCCTTGTATAATTAATTAAATACTTAGAGTGGAGAGAAAGAGAAAAAAGCATAAATTCTTCATAGTGATCAGCATGCTCATGAATTAAGAGAAAGGCCCTGGTTCAAATTTCTGCTGTTAATAAATAGGACATGAATTCACCACCTGACAACTAGTCTTGCAGTCATGCTGTACTCGTGCTGCTCTGACAATGTTGCAACAAGTTACAGGATCCTATTATTGTAACCCTCAAAATTATGCCTTTAAACAGATCTTTAGTGGCAATTACTATGCGGGAGCCTTCTGGAACACCTATGCCAATGACTATGGGAAGAGAAAAAGTGGTCCTAAGAAATGAAGCTTATTTGGGAACCGTCTTACTGGTGGAAGACATCAGAATAACTTTTTGACTCTTGCTCTTCATTACTCTACCTGCACCGAGCAGTGGCAGACAGATTTATCTAGAAAGTAGGAAGTGCAAAAGGAGCGTTTGAACAGCATCTCATGCATCCTCAGTGGACAGAGATACCACACATAATTCCTGCACTGGTTTGCAGGAGGATATGGCTTAATTAGAAGCAATATTTCCTTATACTGCAAAGCAAGCAAAGAGATATAGGTTGACCACGTTAGTCATGAAAGCAATCGATTTATCTTACCCCTTCATCCTTTCCTTTTGTGATGTAAATCAAAAGGCAAACAATTAATCTAGTCACCTTAACTTTTTTCAATTATTTCTGTCAAACTGTTGGTCAATTTACATGTATATCAGGTTCTTTACACACAGACTGTAACTACTGTTAGCTGTGAGAGTAATAACATTGAGGCAGCTCCTATAGGGGAAAACTGTTAGCATTCAGCTTTCCAATTATTAATAAGATTAATCTTCTCTCTTGCTGTTTTTAGAATTCCAATCAAACTATTTAAAAATTTAGAACCTGCTTCATGGGAAAAAGAAATCTTAATTGTGCAGGATGTGTAGATTTTCTACACATAATTGAGGTTTCAGGTTAACTGCTTCTTGCCAGAGCTATTGTGAACTAGGGGAGATGCTCCTTCTACTTCCCCTGTGATAAAGCAGGAGTGAGAGACCTGGGTTCAAAGAGTATGCACAAATGTGAGGTGATTATAATACTTATACATAGTATCTGTATTCACAGCAGCAGTATAAAAATGCTGTAAGTTTTTTGTGACTGAAAATGGAATTATTCAAGGCTTAAATGTCACAACAGTAGATAGCGTTATGATAAAGGTCTCAAAATCACTTGAGTGTATCAGTCATCTACTCCCAGTCTACTTAAATATAACAGTGGTTTTTTTTCTTTTAACTTTTCAGTAGAAATAGTTCCCAGTGGGTGAATATGGGAGAAAACAAAAAAAAAAACAAACAAACAAACAAACAAAAAAAATAATTAAAAAAAAAAAAAACCAAAAAAACAAACAAAAAAAAAAATTTAAAAAGAACATTTACACATGAATCACTCTCTGGATTAGTCCATGGGTTATTTTTTTTTTTCTGTTCTTCCTTTTCCTCACACAAACTTCTGCCAAGCTCTTCTGTTTTGAAGCCCACAGAACATCAAAAAAAACACTGATGAGAAGATTGAGTTACAACCAAAGAGATAATTTTATCCATTAAACTGTACTATGGTGATGGGGAATTTGTTAGAACCATGCACAATTCAACTGCAATAATGCTGATGACAAACACCCTCACACTGAGATATTTACCCTCCACAGCCTATGGCAAGAGGGGAAACCCTGTCTCCCACACAGTCTGCAAGGGATTTTCTGACATTTCCTTGCAAGGGAAGGATTTCAGCCAATAATTATGAAACAATTTCAACATCACTCAAAGTAGGGCTCCATTCTTTAGTCTGAGCAAATAGTAACAGCCTTGTCTTTACACATGAGGACATTTTGTGAATGTGCTAGTACTCACTAGGGGGTAAGGGGAAGGGAGTAGTGGTGTGTTTCTTTTTATAGCAGAATTTACATAGAGACTAAGTTAAAAGATCTGCTGCACATGAAAAAGTAAATACTGCTTATAATATTTGAGTTTAGTACAATAGCTGCAACCTGAAGAGCATAATAGCATCAGATCTCTATAAACTGCCTTCTTCTGAAGACCGTCTATGCAAGGAGCTACTTATTTCAGTTGTAAACCATATACTTACAACATCTTGCTGAAAATCTGGTCGGGTGGAATGAGTAAGCTTTATAACACAGTTGCCAAATGTTTCCATTCACAACTCCACTTCTATGTGCACTTCCAGGCTTGCTTCCAGATTTCCTAGCTAGGGAAATGCTGCTTTGAGACCTTGAATTGAAAGCATATGTTGAGATCTAGCCTGACCTTTAGAAATCACAAAGTAGTCGCAGGAGATGATGAGGGGGCGATAGATGGAGGGGCAAGAAAAGTGAATAAGAAACTCTTTCCCTATCCACAAACAAAATTTTCATTCTAATCACTTCTTTTTTTAACTCTATTTTCTTTCTGAAATGAAGCTTCTAGCATGCTGCTCTGTGTACGCTTTTATATGTGTTGACTTACTAATTTTCCCATTGCCCATTAATAATTTTGTACTTTTAGTCAATTTATAATAAGAGCAGACCTCTAATTCCTCCTGATTTCATAAAAAACAAAGGTCAAGCAAAGGAAAAAGGTTTTTTTCTAGTGATGCTCCCCACCTCTGCAGGGTAAGCTTTTTCCCATCACTGGTGACCAGAAAATCCACCCTTCTGAGATCTTTGGAGATCCCACCTCCAGAGTAGCGCTGTTCACTCATTCCTTATTCTTCTTCTAGCACCAAGGAATCCAGCCATAAGGCACAGGAAACCAGGCTTCTTAATTCCTCCACTTAGGAAATATGCATTATTATTAAGTGTTGGGCTCGTACCTAGAGGCTAAATGTGATACAAATATGGCAGTGCTACATTGGATGCTAGTAGAGGTGAGCCGGAGGGTTCAGCAAGGTTAGGTAAGAGAGCAGATGAGTAGATCTCACTTGTCCCACAGTGTCTGCTGGTGCCTTTAAGCATGCACGGGGGAAGCTAGTGCATGACAATCTCTTTTGGACACGCTGTGAAGAAAACTGCCATCTGAACTGCCTCAAGCCACTAAGAGACAAACTTAACTGGTTCTGATGAAGACAACAAGCTGGAAGAATCTATAGAGAGACTCTCTTTGTGTCTCATAAAATACTTAGACAGAAATGTTTCCGAGCATGTTTTTTGAACCCCTCCTCCAGTCTCTTGGTTTCTGCAGCAAATGCCTGTAAAGCCAGATGCTCAGTCTAACATATTTAGTCTTGTCCTTGAAAGTCTAACTAAACTTACCAGCATAAGGTGACTCTATTTCATCAGTGAACAGTATCATACTCTGTATCAGTTTCTATCTTTGGACTGTTCCTCTATAAAGACAAAATTTAAATAAAAAATTAAACTTATATATTTAAAATTATGTTATATCTTGCACTGAGATTAAAGCTACAGACTTTGCAATTTAGCATCACCTGATCACTAGAAAACTAATGAGAAATAAATGAATGTTCATTTCTGCAGCTGTTTTGCTCAATAACCATAATAATGTAGTTGTTAGATTCAAACAGCACCCAGCAGCTCTGGCAGAGCAAAAAAAAAAAAAAAGATACCAAGCTAAGTACCTGATAAGCTTTCACATTCAAGTGTTTGCATTTAATATCAGTATTTCTCCAATGCAAATGACGGTAAATGACAGCTGTCACTTAAGTGTGTATGGTGCTCTGAATGTGCAGGGCCTCCCAAGAGGTGAGTTTAAGAATAACTTTTATTTCACCAGTGACTAAATTGTGGCAGTTTTCTGGACTAGAGGGTGGGAATCCTTGTGATGCATGCAAGTGAGGAGGAAAAATTATAGACATGATTAAAGAAAGTAAAACAAAAGATTAAGCTTGAGGTTTTCAGTAATGCCTAAGGGACCTAACTTAGTTCAAAGGCCTCGGATTCCTTTAGGCTTTTTTGAAATTCCCAGTCTGAGCACCACATTGCAACACTGATGTCTGAAATTACTCAGCTCAAGTAAGCTTGAGTAAGAGGAGCACTCTATGAGACGGCATTTTAAATTGAATTATAGTTGTAGCAGCCTCATGGGATATAACTCCATCCGCTGCTTTTTGCGGGGACCTTTGCACCACCACTCCACTGTCTGTGGACGCACAAACACAGACACACAGAGACACACACACATGCACATTCAGCTCTTCCTCAGCTCAGATCCTGATTGGAACATTTCTGGTTTTCTTTTGTAACTAAAATTTACTTCAGATTATGCCTGGCTGTTAAAGAAAGTTAAGAATTACGGCAATATCTCTTAGAAGGCTACGTTTAAAATGTCTATTTTTATTAATCAATCTCATCCTGATTATACCTCCACACAAAACTTATGACATTCTGTGAAAACAAGGATTCCATGCGACCACTGGAGAAGAGTCACTTTTCTGAAAGAAGTGAAAAGATGTTTCTGATGGATTTAGGTACACCAGGACATATGTTTATGCTGAGCAGAACTGCAGTCCACCTGATATGTGCCAGGTACCTTGGACTCACTTCACACACACATAAACCATTTTCTGTAAAACACTTGCTGAAGGCCAGCTTCATCCAGAATACATTGGACCTAAAGCATCATGTTATATACTTAGTCTGTGCATGAGAAAAGAAAGCCTAACATACAAAAAAAAGTCATCAGTTTTACTGCAAATTCATAGGGCTTGAAACATAGCTTGGATGTGCAACTGTCATCCACATGTCTATGGGGAAGAAAAGCCAGGATTTCTCTGGCAGTGTAAGTGGAAATATAGATCTTACAGAAGTTATGACCATCTGGAAAAGTCAGACAAATGGATAAAACCCTCAAAAATTTCCTGCTAGAGAAAGTGGACATGTACTATGAAACTTACTGTAGAGCTAAGACTGGAGATCAAGGAAAGAATGCATCTCGTGGGATCCTAATACTCCAGGACCTAAAATGCCAGGAAAATGGCCGAGACGTATTACTGAGTTTTGCCCTTTTTGACACAGCATGCACATTTTAACAGTCCATCTTCATTACAGATGTTAGATTCCTTACTTAGAACATCTTTAAATTAGTGGAATTTTCCTTCCTTGTAATTTTCCACTGTCTGATTGAGAGGATGAGCCAGTTAGTCTTTCTACTTCCTCCATTTCTCTGGTGTCATTTTATTAAGTGTTTCACCATAATTTCTTGATGTATAGGCACAAGATGTAACACCTACAGCTGCAGATGGCCTTCTGCAAGAAATATCAGAGTAACCTGGATCTATTAATGAAAAAATACAAGAGGGAAGGTATGCTGAATCTGTCATGACCAAATTTTTCACAGAATTTTAAGTGTAGCTTTACTTACTTAGCATGATCCCCATGATAGTATCATAGAATCATAGCGTAGCTAGAGTTGGAAAGGACCTTAAGATCATCTAGTTCCAACCCCCCTGCCATGGGCAGGGACACTTCCCACTAAATCATCAGACATTACTGTTCTTCTCACCAAGTTGATTACTTGAACATTTTTATAACTACATGGTGGAAAATCAGAGAAATTTCAGGTTGACCCTATTCTCATTTTATATACCTTTCTTTTTTCTTTTCCAATGAAAAGAAATTACTAGGAAAGAGATTAACCCTTAGATTATCATTCTGTAGGATATTTATTCTTAGGGAAAAATTCATACATATATCCTGCATTTTCCTTTTCCTTCAATATTTGTCTCTTTTTCTTTCTTTCCCCAGACTGTTCAAAATTTAGATTTTTTTTTTTTTTGAATTCTTGCTTGAAATCGTAATATTTTAGAAAATATTCAAACTTTTGGCACTTTTTCTCATTTCTATAAATAAAAAGTAATGGAAATGTGTATTTGCTTTTTCTTTTCAACAGTTCCCCTTTTCTTCCTATAAAAATAAAAGTCTTTGAAGTTCAGACAGGGAAAAAAAGTGTTTTATTCCACTTATTCAATCAATTCTTAAAGTAGGTTAGTGAGTACAGTAGAAGAGGTAGTGTAATTGTATTGTACAATGTGTGACTGAAGCATGACATTATCCAGTAATCATGTTCACAATCACTAACAGACTAATAGGATCAGATATGTATAACACTTGAACAGGTACTGGCAAATCATTTAGGAGTGTTTGTATTTGGGGCAACTTGAAAGTCCTCTCTTGCTTCAACATCTGGAAGGAAAATTTCCACATACTTGCACACACCAGAAAGATCACAACAAAGAATCTGAATGAGATTTTTCACATAAGTAAATTTTGCTAATAATTCAGTTCAAGTCTGTGACATGGACAGCAGGGGTGATTTTTCCTTTTTCATTCTGATTTGAAGAAAGAAGAATTTTGCATATTGGAGATGATAGATAGATATTCACATAGACAGCATAAAAATTGGGAGGGTAGAGTGCTATATTTTAAGAAAGTCAAGAAACGAGCTGGATCCTACTGGTAGAGTTTATATTTCTGTCAGGATCAAAGTTCTTCCTTAGGTGGCCTTTGGGAGTGCTGAAATTTGAATTACCATTTGAGTTCAAAATGCACCTAAGCTATGAAGATCTAGTTTGGAATCCAAACCCCATATATATATGAAGGGGAAGGGACAAGGTTGTGTTCTGATCTTTCAAAGCAATGAGTGGTTCAGGAAATTACAGAGTGAGCAGAAGTGAGAAATAACCCAGCCCGGTGTAACATGTGTAAGTACAAACAAGGAGCCTCCCTGCAAGAAATAGTGACAGCTCTCAAATGAGCAACAACCCTTTCTGTTTAGAGAGCTACTGCCACAACTGGCATTGCCACATAACCTACACTGAATTTCCACATTAGAGGTGGTTCACATTTTGACAATAGCTCACCACATTGACCCAGCCTCATTTTCTCTCAGTTGACCTGTATTCTGCATTATTTACTGGAAGCTAGAAAATATAAAATAATAAAATAATGTCAAATAAATAAAATAAAATAAATAAAATAAAAAAAATAAAATAAAATAAA
>JANRGW010053746.1:0-46347 GCA_024733675.1 Psilopsiagon aymara | reverse complement strand
TCCCTGTGAGGGTGCTGAGCGCTGGCACAGGGTGCCCAGAGGAGCTGTGGCTGCCCCATCCCTGGCAGTGCTCAAGGACACCGGGGCTTGGAGCGCTCTGCTCTATGGAAGGTGTCCCTGCCTGTGGCAGGGTTGGAGCTGGAGGAGTGTTAAGGTCCCTTCCACCCCAAACCACTCTGTGAGTCTGGGATGCGCCTCCTTTTCCCACTTCGGAGCCCTGCAGATCCCATTCTCTGGTGGTGTTCCCGCTCTCTGGCGCCGTTCCCCGTCCGCGGCGCCGTTCCCACTCTCGGTGCAGTTCCTGCTCTCCGGTGCGTTCCCGCTCTCCAGCGCCTTTCTGCTCTCGCCCTCCAGCCGGTTCGACTCCCACCATCCGGGGGCGGTTGGAAGCCGGCAGCTGGAGCCACCGCGCGCCAGCACCGGTTCGGCGCTGCCATGCCAACCCCGTTTCCATGGCGATGGGCACCCAATGGGCGACCGCCAGGCAAGGCCAAGATGCCTGAAAAAAGATGCTCTTCCCCTGCTCCCAAATCCCCCCCTGGAGGCCGGGAGCCCGCGGGTGCTTCCCGATCCCAGCCTTGCCTGTGATGGGAACTGGCTCAAACCCCCCTGGGAGGCATGGCCGGTTGTAACGGGACCGGTGAAAGCCTCGGTGCCTGCTGCGAATGCATCAGAACAACAGAAAAGGGGAGGGCTGTTTCCGCAGCCCCTCCACAACCCCCTCGACCGCCTTGGCTCTCATTTAATTAAAATCCATGGATCGTGCGTAATGCAGAGGGTGCCGCAGCACGGCCACCCCCGCCCGTGCGGCAAGGGCCCCTCAGCGGGGGGTGCCAGTGGGGCGATGCGGTCCCCGGGGCCACCCATTCCCGTCTCCCCTTTATGTAACACTCTGCAGCCCCGTGTTTGTAGAGCTCCAGATTGGAGGCTTAGGTACATAGCAAAACACTTTAAAATAACTCTGCCTTTTGTGAGCACCGCAGCTATCTTTAGGAAGGGTTTGGTTTGATTTGAGAGCCTTCTCCAGGAGGTTTCAGTGGAATAGATCCTCAGCCTGCCTTTTCAGAGGGACATGGGGTGATGGAGATCTCACGTCTTGTCTGCAAACACTATTGATTATTGCTCATCGATCTGATAAGCCCCATCCTATCCCCACCACCACCTCCTCATCCTTCTTCTCAGGTTTCCTTGCTGGATGTGGCAGTTTGCACCAAGTGCTGCTCAAGATGCACTTACCCGGTTGTCACATCCCAGGGTTGGGAGCTCAGCTCCATTCCTCTGTGCCCATCTCCCTTCAGCTGGGATTTTCCCACACACACTAAAATCAGGAGGACAGGCTCTGGTTTCTCATGGGGAGCCCAGCTTGCAGGGGAGCTCACAGGGCCCTCCCTTTCTGCTTCTTGTATCCTGCTTTCAGGTTTCTTGCTTTTCCTAGGCTCTTCTCCCTCTGACACTTACCATGTCACCTGTTTCTCCCCCTCCAGGAGACAGGAGCAGTTCCAGACAAACCCTGACAGCTACAATGGAGCTGTGCGAGAGAACTACTCCTGGTCCCAAGACTACAGTGACCTGGAGATTAAAGTGCCCGTGCCCAAGCACATTGTGAAAGGTAGACAGGTAAAGTGGTGTTAATGGTGTATCTTCCAGCATTTCCCTTTCCCTCAGGTGCCCAGCTTGCCCCAGAGACTGTGCTTGAAGCACGAGGCTCCTTGTCCTTCATACTCAAAGGGGGAGATGTGGCTGTGCCTTTTTCTCTGGTGCTTTGTGTGGACCCAGCCTGCCTGTGTTCCTGTTGGTACTGCAGTGTCCCATTGCTCCAGCCCTGGCGGGTTCCCCTGGTACCATGTGGCACTTTCTTTCTCTGCTTCCACTGACTGTGAAGGCACACGCGGGTTTCTGAGCCTGGCTGGGGATGGATGCTGCTTCCCCAGCACTCCCCCTGGCCTGGCATGTCTCCTGCCTCTCGTTCGCAAGTGGGAGCTGCTGGCCTGGCTCCTCTGGCACTTGGGCTCAGCCTGTGGAAGACTTGACCTGCTCCGGGTGGAAGGAGCTGGAGCCCCTCTCCCTGGGGGCCTGCATGGGCAGGGGGGTGTCACCTCCCTCCTTGACTCAGACAGGAACTTTCCTTCTCTGCCACATCAGCTTTTCTTCCCCACTTTTGCCCCTCCCGGTGAGGGACTCGTGGTGCCTGTGGTGCCCATGGCTGGCTTTAGTTGGACCCAGACATCTGAGCTATCCTGGCTTTCCCAACTGCTGCCCTCCCCACGGCTGATCCTGTATTTTTCCTTTTGGGAAGTCCTTGCTTCCCCACCTCCTGTCCTCCTCTGCTTCCAGGGCAGCTGAAATGAGTACGCTTGGGTTTGTTCACCAGCTCCAGATCATGCCAAAAGAGTGTAATTGGCAGCAGCAACCTGGACCGGAGGGGTAAGGGAGCAAACGGCTGCCATGGGGACAGCAGGGGACTGGGAGGTGCATCACTCCCAGTGGGTCTCCAGAACAAACCCAAACTGTTTCTTGGAAGGATTCAGGGGCATCCAGGTGGATGTTCCATCCCTCTGCATCCTATTGCCACCATGATGCTTCTTGCTGCCCTGGAAAGTGCTCTTTGTACTGGGGAAGTTGTGTCTTTGCCAAAACAGAAGCCCGTCAGGCTTTGCCTGCCCTGTCCTTTGCCTCCCAGAGGCACAGGGGCCTCACTGGGGCAGGAGGAGCGGGGCCAGGATGCACTTTGCTGACCCTCCCTTGACTTGAGACCTGATTCCCTGAGTCTCCCCCAGCTGTGTGGGGCTGGAAGCAGATGGGTCATGGGCCAGAGCAGGTGGGTCAGAGCCATTTCAAAGCTCAATGGACCTGGGTTCCTGCAGGAAAGAATCGTTCCCCTGCACTCAGGAGCACGCCTTCATCTTCTACAAAGTTGATCCGGTTTTTGGCTTCTGCCTGCTAAGGCAAGATTAAAACTCTCCCCAGTTTGTTCACCAGGCTCAGAGCGCGCCCGGCTCTAAAGCAGCTCAGAATCTTCCTTCTGACACTCTTTTGGATTCAGGCTGTTGCTAAGGCACATTTACACTTGGGAGAGCTTAAGGTTTCCTTGTATGGAGCTCCAAAAAAGTGCCCGTGGAGCAGGAATGGGTGATGAGGTGGGTGGGAGCATCTTCCCCTGTGCTCCCCACCTCTCTGATCTACTTACAGGAGCAACAGGGGCCTGCAGGGCTGAGCACTTCCTGAGCACTTAACCCAAGATGATGCCAGCGAGCACTGCTGTGCCTGGCTGCAGGAGCCCGGCCGGATGCCTTCAGAGCTCGGGCTTTGCTCCTTTGGATTCCTGGGTGATGTGAGCTTTTTAGCATGTGCAGAAACTGCCGTGGGGCAAAACCAAAGCAGAGCCAAGACCTGGGTCTCCTTGTGAGCAGTGTTTTTTGTGGCAGAGGTGCTTATGGGTTGCTGCTGCTCATGGCTGCACTGCTAGCACATCATGTTCCCAGTGGGTTTGCCCTTGGCTTCCCCACAGCGACTGCCCAGGGTCTGGTGCTGGTTGCCCGTGCCTGGCAAACCCCGGTTTTGGGGCTGTACAGAGCAGGAAGGGGCAGTTCAGGTGGAGGGAGTCAGAGGGAGGAAGGGCAGCCTCTCAAAGAGCCTGGGCATCCTCCCATGGAGTGGGGATGCTTGGCAGAGGTGGGGTGAAACCCCACCAAGGTATTTGAGAAGCTGCCATGTGCACCAAAGCCTGCGTTCAGCAGGCACCAACCACTGTGTGTGCACATGAGTCCTCCTGGACATTTCTCTCCACCCGAAGTGGGTCAGGGCTCTCTGATGATGCACACTGTGCTCCCATCACTGCTCCTGGGGGGCTGGGGTGCCAAGAGAGGCTTTGTGCTGACTGCAGGTAGAAGCCAGTATTGCACTTGCCTCCTGCGCTGGGTTAAGGCTGTTGATCTCTTCCATTTCTTTCTCTCTTCTTCCATGTTGGTTTCTCTGCTCCTCCTCCTAACACCCTGCTGTTCCCAGAGCCACTTCGAAGTTGTTCCTTGGCCCCACCAGCTGTCTTGGAACAAAACCCCTCTCACATTTGATTGCTTCTGCCCCTTTGGATCCCACAGCCACGATGCTGCTTGGGTGCCTTTCATATCTCCAGCCTCCCTGGTGCTCCATGCCCCAATGCAGTCCCCCCAGAAGGTGACTTGGGGGTCACTTTGCTTTTTCACCCTTTGCTTGCTCTGGGCAGGCCCTGTGCTGCACTGAGAGCCCGGGATCAGCATCCCTGACCAGGGAGCAGGGAGCAGAGCCTCATCCCCACACCTCGCTTCTGGGCTGGAGGAAGCTGCTCCGTGCTGCAGCCTCTCTGGAGATGGTTCCCATCCAGATGCTGTCAGCAGCCATGTGCCAGGGAGATCCCAAGGGAGATCATGTCCCTTCTCTGATCCTGTGGGACCACAGTCCTGCTCCCAGCTGGCTGCTGGGAGCTCGGTGTCACACTGGGCTGCGTGTCCAGGCCTGTGCTGCAGCCCTGGCAGGTCCCTGTCAAACACAGCAGGCCTGGGGGCTTTATCTGGGGGACATCAATCAGATGCAGCCATGGTGCCCGCCCGGCTGAAGCAGCTTTGCCTGTCTCTTGCCTGCGTGGAGCTAGTGAGCTGCTGGAAATCTCCTAGGTAATGGATAATGTAATAACATTTCAAATGAGATCTGCAGAGCAGGAGGAAGATCTGGGGGAACTCTGGGAGAGAATGCAGGCAAATCTCACTGCAGTCTCCTCCTTTTGGGCCAGAGACAGGGCAGCGCTGGGGGCCCCCAACCTGCCCCTTCCTGGCCAGGTCCTCCCTCAGTCCCCAGGCCTGGCTCGGGCTCTGCTGGCAGCAGCTCAGGACCAAAAGGGAAAGCAGGGAGCAGATGGTCTCTCTGGAGAGGGAGGTTCTGCGTGCGGCGCCGCAAAGCTGCAGCCTGCCTCTGTCTCCCCAGGGGAGAGGCATGTCACCTCCGCGGCAGGTCGGAGCAGGGTTCCCCATATGGCTGTTGCGGGCAGGAGCTGGCCCTGTTCCTGGGGACAGAGCTGCCTCGTCCCCTCATCCCCGCAGCAGGGAGAGGGGAGCTGGGCTGCAGCCTCCCCTCCTTGCACCGCGGCGGGAGGCCTGGTCTGAGCCCGCACTGGCTCCGACAGCCTGTGGTGCGGTGCAGCAGGAGGACAAGCTGCTGCGGCTCTTGCTCATGTAGAAGTCCCAGGATGGCTCCTGCTGGGCAGGGAAGTGCTCAGCCCGCAGGAAGACACCCAGCCATGGCCAGCTTATCCCGGTGGCACTGGACACCCACTGTGCTCCAGAGCTGCTCCTAGCAAGTGGGCATCCAGCCTTTGAGCGCGATGTGGAGGAGGCCTGTAGCCATTGCTGGGTTTCTCTCTGGGTAAACTGAGGCACGGGGCAGCCGCAGTGGCAGAACCAGCTGCCTGGTACGCTTCTGGGGCTCCGTCCGCTGGGCCCTGCAGCCTCTGATCCCAGAGACGTTTCCTTTCTCCTCCGAGCTCTTGGTGCGTGCTGAGAAATGACAGTGGGTTTCCCAGGCTCCTGCCACACACGGGGCTGAAAGCTCTTCTCTCTCTCTCATCCCCAGTGAGTGCACTTGACCCCGCACCCCATGTAGCACAGCAAGAGGGCAAACAGGAGCCTCCCTGCTTATTTCCTCTCTCTCTGTGTTTCCAGGTGTCTGTGGATATTAGCAGCAGCACGATTCGTGTAGCAGTGCTGGAGGGGAGCAGCCCGCACATCCTCATGGAAGGGAAACTCACCCACAAGATCAACACGGAGAGTTCCCTCTGGAGCCTGGAGCCAGGAAAGTGTGTTCTGGTAAGGGGATCTCTGCACCTCGGCCTGCAGCTCTGCAGGGCTGGGCTGGAAAACTGAAGCAGCTGGAAGTTCGAGCCAGGTCTGGACGTGGTCTGGCTTTCCCTCACCAACATCCAGCTCACTCTGCCCTTTGTGTGCCATGTCTTGTTTCTGGCTCCTGAGCTGCCCCTCTGAGCAAGCTGGCAGAGCAGCACAGCCTTTGGGTTGCGTGAGGAGGGTTCCCAAGCTCCAGCCTGTAGTTGTGGGAGCATATCAGTTAGCCAGAGGTGGTCACTGTCTCCTCATCCCAGCACATGAGGTCTGCTGGCAGAGAGAGGCCATGGCCCTGCACCGTGGTGCCAGTGCTTCCTGCCTGTCCTCGCCGGCTTTGCCCTGTGGTTCTGCTGGCCCTGGTCCTGCTCCAGCACCCTGCAGATGCCTGTTCATAGAACAGTGGAAGTGTTTCCTTTGGAAGGAACCTTAAAACTCTTTCAGCTCCAACCCGCTGCCAAGGGCCGGGGTGCCTCACACTAAACCGTGTTGCCAAAGGCTCTGTCCAGCCTGGCCTTCAGCACTGCAGGGATGGGGCATTTACCACTAATTTGGGCACTCTGTGCCAGCGCCTCAGCACCCTCACAGGGAAGAGCTTCCTTATATCTAACCTGAACTTCCCCGTTTGATGCAGTTGCTCTGGCTCCTCCTCTGCCTTCAGCAGGGGCCACAGCTGTGGTGTACCTGTGCCCCCACGCCACAGATCTTCCCTCTCAAGATGTTTCAGGGGCTGGGGCTGCCCAGTAGTGTGTTACTGGTGGGTAACACACTCGTTTCTGGTGTGCTCAGCAGGCTGAGGTTGTGAGTTCTGTTCCTGGCTGAAGCTGGCCTGGGGGTTGTGTTGCTGCCTATCAGCCTGGGATCTCAAGTGTCAGTCGCCAAATTCCTGTTTGAGTTTTGGGGCCACTGCAGATCTGTATGGATGTACCGGGGGATGACAGATGGGTACCAAGAGAGAGGAACTTCTCGAGCTCCATTAGGACATGTGAAAAAGGAGGCAGTGGTGTCATTAACCTGTGTTAAAGTGTTCTTAAGCTTCTTGAAAACTAGCTGATCTGGGAAGAGAAACCATCCTGGGAAGGAGTAAACTTGTTCAAGAGGAGGTGGCCCAGCGGGTGACTGCTGGAAGTCCCTGGTGTATGTTCTGAGGATCAGTAAGAGAGGTGATGTTCATTGAATGCCAGCTGCCAGAGGAGCAGGATGGGAGCAGGATGGGAGTGGCACACAGATGGAATGAGACATGGGGCAGCGTGGGGAGCAGTGCCATCACCTCCAACCCCTGAGCTGGGTCCCGCCTCCCGTTAGCGCGAGCACAGGGTTGTGAGGCTCCAGCTGGCTGCCAACATATTGATGGTGGGATGGAGTTTCGCTTGAAGAATTGTAGGTAACTGGAGCAGAGTGAGTAATTCTCGTCCAAGAGCAGATCCTTCTCCCCTGCGCTGAGTAGCCAAAAGTGGTTTGTGATTCCTCCCGATCCATTCATCAGGAGACACGCAGCCATGTGTTAATGAACTGCTCCATTCAATACTGGGGGCCTGGACAGGACCCGTTTGGTCACCTGGGGGCTCACAGAGCTCACGGGCCCTTCCTGTTCATGAATTTGTGTGTCCACACATTGTGCATCTCCATGTGTGGGGTCGGGAGTGGCTTGATCCTGCATGATGCTCTAAGGTGGTACCTGGCTTCCCTCCCTGGGACCTGGGGCAGGAGGGATTAACAGCTGAAACCGAATTCACCGAATGCCAGCACAGAGTCATCTGAGGACATCCTGGCCACTTGGATACTCCTTGGGGCACCTCAGTGGATGTGTCTAGAGGAAAGCCCCTCTGTGCTCATGTTTCTGTGGTCTGTGATGTGAGTTGAGGCAATCCCTGCAGGCGCAGCTTGATCCATGTGCCAAGGGGTGAGATCTCTCCTGCTTGCCCTTGTCCATCTGGGAAGGTTCCAGTTCTGTGCAGGGAGGCTGTTGAGTCCTGCACACTCTTGCAGACATGTCAGTGATCACCGGGATGCCTGGGTGCTCCACGCTCCTCTGTCCATACATCCTCCTGCTCAGGATCCCATCCCAGGCCTGTGCCAAAGCCCTGGTCCCGGGTGCAGTCCCTGTGCTCTCCCTTCTGTGGCACACCCGCTCACTTGTCAAAAGTGAGGTTAAAATAACTCCACACAAGCTGTTTTTAGAAGTCCCGGCTGGGTGTTGAGCACAACGCGCTTGCATGGGGATTATTTTTGTGGTTGAGGATTCTTTCCCCCGTTCCCTCTGTTTTGCTCCTCCTCTCCAGCGCTGGTTATCCACATTTGGACTTTTGTCACCAAGTCCTGCCTTGAACAGCGAACACAGTCTTGGGCTTGTCATCTTGTGAGCTGCAAAGCCGAGGTAATAACAATCCATGGTGCTCTCCCTCTGTCCTGCCCTCCGCATGCTGTAGGGAACGTCACCTCCCTAAACATCTCCCACTGATTTTGCTGTTGTTCCCAAAGGAAAGCAGGTGGTGAGAGGTTGTTTCTTCAGGACTTGTATCCCTTGACAGCATCTCTGCAGCTCTATTTAGTATCCAAGAGGAAACCTCATGTTGTGACAAAGCCCAGCAGTGGCACCAAAGGGCTGTGAGCCTCCTGGCAGGGTGTGGAGCTGTGACATGAAGCTATCACCCTCTTTGTGCCATTGGAGGATCCCTCAAAGTCTCCTGTGGGCTTTGAGCTCATCTGGACTCATTGCAACCCTTTGGGCTGTGGGTTAAGGGCCTCCCTGCAGCCTAGGAGGCCCTTTGGGACCTGCTACCTGGGAAAGCAGAGCCACAGTCTGACCAAGAGCCCAGGCATGCTGCAGGGACCTGATCCTTCCTCTGGTTCATGGCCATGGGCATTTCTGGGACCCCAGAGGTCCCGTCTTGGAAACTTGTCAGTTCAGCTTCAAGCACGGGCAAATCGAAGTGAGGAACATAATGAGGTTGAGATTTGTCCTTGTTCCCTCCCCTCTGCCTCCTCCTGGAGCCCATCAGGAGCATGCCAGAGCCTGTCTCCATGGGTGGGATCCGCAGGACATCCCGCTCCCTGGGCTGAGACCAGGGCTCCGCCATAGGCTTTCCTTACCTCAACCTTCTTGGTGAGGCTCCAGCCTCTATCTCCATCACTACAACCTCTTGCAGGTACCCAACCCAGTGATGGGCTGGATCAATAGAGGCCATCAGCAGGGACATCTTGGAGAAACCAACCTAAGCCTGTACTTCCATGCTGGAGGCTGGATCTGTCCATCGCAAGTGCTCCAGCACCACTTCCAATCATGAGGCCCCAAACTCAAGGTGGTAGAGGGACAACTTTGCCCTGGCCTATGGGCATTTCAGAGCCTCACATCAGAACATGGGGATCCCACCTGGGAGCAAGTCCCACTTTTCCATCTCTCCACCTGGAATAAAGGGGGATGAGCAAATTTCCCCACATGCACGAGGAGCACCACAGAAATACTGCTGAAGGAATGAATAGTTCCTTCTTCCTGTCAGGGTGGGAAGTGGCATGTGGTCAATAAAGTGAGGGCCATGTGTGGGACAGGGGGAGGAAAGGATCCCCTGAGGGTCTGTGGATGAGGGGATCCACCTGGTCCGTGGCTCTCTGGGTTCCCTGGGGCCTGCTGGTGGTGGGGACAGTGGCAGGGCACCAGGGATGGAAGGGAATTCGGTGGGGTCAAGGTTTGGGATCGGTTTTCCTTCCCCTGATGCTCTGGGATGGAGGTGGGGTGATGGCTGACAAGCCATGGAGTCCTTCGGCATCCGTTCATCCCTCTGCTGCCAGGTTGGCTCTGGTGGGGACAGCAGCAATGCTGTGAGAGCTCAGCTCTGTGGGGCCATCCCATCCCCTTGGTTTCATTTCATCCCTCTTGTTTGAAAGCCTGGGGAGCAGCAGTGGGCCTGGAGTGTGCTCCTGACGCTGGTGTGGGGCTGCTGCTGCCCCATGGCTTGTCCTGCTTCCCAGGAGATGGCATTCCCAGGGGAATTTGGCCTTCCTCCACCCACCTGTGCAGGTCTGGGAAGCCCCCAGGCAAAGCCACGGTGGCTTTTCCTCCCCTCCAAAGGGGAGCTGTGCAGTTCAGAGGAGAACAAACACGTGTGGCTGGAAAAGTAAATGCCTTCCCGAGCTGGAATGTTTTACCTCTGCTCCCCCGAGATTAAGCCCCAGCGACCTCCCCCAGTATTAACTGCAAGCACCAGCTCTGCACCTTTAAGGGCTGCCCGTTTTCCCCTCCAGAACTGTGGAGCTTCCAGGGAGGTTTGGGTAAATTGTATTGTCCGCCTTTATTGATGGCTTTGCAGAGGCTGATGAGCGCCATAAACCTTTCTCGCTGCTGGGATTAGTGCTGGAATAACACGGGAGGAAGGAGCCCACCTCTCCTGGCAAAATCAGATCAAGGCACTCTGGAGTCATGGTTTGGGATGCCCCAATGGTGGCATCTTCACCTTCATTGTCACCCACATGAGGGCTCCTGGGCCAGAGGAATGCAGAATGGTGGCACTGCAGTGGTGGGAGCTCCACACTGCCAGGCAGGGCCCCTTCATCACATCATAACCCAGCTCCAAACCCTGCCACAGGCAGGGACCCCTTCCATAGAGCAGAGTGCTCCAACCCCTGTGTCCAACCTGGCCTTGAGCACTGCAGGGATGGGGCAGCCACAGCTCCTCTGGGCACCCTGTGCCAGCGCCTCAGCACCCTCACAGGGAAGAGCTTCTTCCTTTACCCTTTACACAGTGCTTGATCCTATGTATACATCAAGAGTGAGGGGAAACATTAACTAAGCTTGGTCTTGAAGGCCTGTATTGCTGATGTGGTAATACATCCCAATATGTCTGTTTTCCAGATGAGAAGCCTTTTGTAGTGGAAGATACCTACTTACTGTGCCCAGCGCCTGTGCTGCGAGAAGTTGGCATGTATGTGTTTTACTTTGCTGTGGGAGGATGAGCCACTGTCACCTCACTTTAATCTGTTTCTGACTTATTCCTTGTGGTTTGGGTGTTTTTCAGGGAAGCAGCTCTTCAAGTCAGCATGAACGATGGTCTGAGCTTCATCTCCAGCTCTGTCATCATCTCCAGCACACACTGTGTAAGGTTTGATTCATGTGCCCTACAATGATTCAGTAGGATGGTGGGGCTTAACAGCAGGTATTTTACACTGGTATTGGGTATTGTGGGTTCCTGGTGTGCAAAGGACCTGTTTCTCTCTTCAAAAGGTGAGCTTGTGAGCGTGCTAATAGGGCATTCTGTGTATCATATGTGCATAACGTGGCAAAGCTCTTGAGTCTTCAGTAAACACCATGGATTCTGCTGTAGGATGCAGACCAGAACAGGGCCAGCAGCCATTGGTCTGGAGGTGTCTGTGTCTGCACAAGAAGCTTTGTTCCCTAGTCTGGTTCCTCTAAAGCAATGTGCTGCTGCTGTGGAAGGTGTGTGGCTGTTGTAATCACAGCCTTTGTCTGGACACCGGTGTGGGCCAGAAGATGGAGAGGTTCTGCACTGCAGTGGCTGGTTATGCAGGGAATTGCTGCATTCAGTCTCTGGTGCAACCAGGCAAAGGATGATGGCAACATTTCCGATTCATGGTATTGCTGAAGATGCTGCTTATTTTAAGTCATGTCTATTGGGAATACAGCATGAAATGACTTGTGCCGAAGGAGGAATTCACTTTGAGCTCAGAGCAGTCCTTTGTGCTTCAGTGTATTCAGCTTTATCCATCTATGAGCAGACTGATCTGTTCTGGGAATGGTTGGGATGCTGCTGTAATTCTGTGTCCTTTTGGGAAGCCGCAGTAGTTTCACCAGCGGATCTGTCCATGGGCTGCTCTGCTGCCTGCCCAGCAAAGGCACATTGTGCTTTATCCAGGGCAAGTGCAAGGCTGTGTTGTGATACATGGGTTACCAGCAGCCCGCTGCAAAAGCTGATGCACAAGAGGAGAAAAGGCTTTTGTGTCCCTTGATCTTACTGCTTGCTCAGTGAGGAACAGATTGTGTGGAAACAGAGCTTACCAGAGTGGTTATATCCCAACCCATGCAACGACTTCCTTATGCCTTTAAAGAAGGGAATTAATTCTATTAGTTAATCTTTTGGTTCCAGTTCTCTTTGCTCACCGGCATTTATGTACTGTCAGCAAATTACACACATATTTTCCTATGTTTTGCTCATATGAGGCAAGACCTGGGATAGAGTTCATAGAGAAAAGTTATTCCTTCCTGAGAGGCTTCCTGCCTGGGATGGGATGACTATTTCTAGGTTACAGGAGGTGAAATATCTGCTCCTTTGCTATTGTTTTCATTGCTGTTAAGGACCCTTCTTTTGCCTGTGCTTCATGGCAGTGCCTACTGCTCTGATGCCTCCAGCCTAAGAAACTGGATTTGCAGGGCAGCCAAACAGCCAGAATTCAAATCCAGGTCCTACATCCAACCATAGATGCAGCAGCATCCATTGGTTGCTTGAAAACTGTAGCACAGGCTTCACTACCGATGCTGTTCCTCCTGGGTGCATTAAGTGGTGCTACTTTAATGCCTACCAGCTCCAAATTGGACCTCACTTCTTGGACCCTGGATGGGGTTTTGCTTTGTTTAAAGCAGTCCTACATTAGCGAGAACAGTTTTGGCCCTTTGGAATCCACTTGCCTGGACTGTGGGCATCTGTTGTGCTTCGAGGGGCTGCCCGTTTTCCCTGGCTCCATGAAATGTGGGAAGCTTCAAGCATTGCAGCCCCCCAACAGTGCGAGGAGTGTCGGAAGCTGAACTGCGTGGGTTCTGCTGTATTCTGCCTCTGCTCAACTGCTCGTGCTTTCCAGGATCTGAGTACAGGCGTGACAGTTTGTGCCTTTATGTGTTCTTTCTGTGGGACTCAAGGAACTGCTGGCTTGGTTTCCCAAAATAACATTGCCAGAAGGGCTTAGATGCTGTTCTCTAAGTGAGCCTCCAGGCTTTCCTGTACCCACTGCAGTTCTCTCCCTCTGCTGAAAGGGAATGGACCTTTTCCACTCAGCAAAAGAAAAGGAGTGGGAGAGGTTTGTAAAGGTCCTTTCATTGCAGAGGACCTTTCAGTATTTCCACCTTCAAATCCATTTGCAGGCACATAACAGACCCCAGCTGGATCAGGCAGAGAGACATCTCTATTTAAAGAATCCAAGTTCCTCTCAGTTGGCCCAGTCACTGCCAAAGCCAAGTATGAAACAGCCCATAAGAGGCCTCTGGGGGTTTGGTTTTGCTGTCCTTCTACAGCTTTGGGTTTTTAGAGGCAGGAGAGTTGGTTACACATAAGGCGCCCTTTGAAATCCCTTGGGATAAGTACCACAACAGTGAAACTCCACATGTAGGGTCTGTCTGACGCATCAAGAAGCATCATTAGAACAAAGCTTGACTCCCTGATCTCATGCAGGGGTGAAGGTGAGGAGTTGAGTTGTCTGGCAGTGGGAAAAAAACATTGACTGTGGAATTGCATGGGATGGGCAGCCTTTGCCTCCAAGCAAAAGAAAGCAAGCAAGAAGATAGAACCAGGTTAGTAAAGGAGATGCACTGGGGAGAGCATTGGTTTTATGAGATGCTGGAATGCAGATGAAGCTCTAGCTCAGAGCAGGGTGCTATTCCATGTAAACATCCAGCTCACTTGTACCCTCCCTATGCATGGCCAATGTGATTTGTCCCTCGAAGGCTTTGCTGACTGCATAGGCCAGACTGGGGATTAGTGTGTGGCTTCTGGTAAAGCTGCTGACAGAGCTGGGCTCATCAGAAGCAAGAGGTACCACTGTAAATCAGGGGCTGCAGACAGCACTGTAATCCTGCTCCCCACTTACTTACATATTACCCAGTTAAACTAAGATAGAGCTGTCCTGAGTGTAATTTAGGGTGTTGTTTGGCCTGGGCTATGTGACCACTGGCAGCCACCCCAGCAGAGCAGGGGAATGGCTGGAATGAGTGTTGTTAAGGTTTGGAGACAGCATGCTGTTTATATAAGGGGGATCAGATGCCAGCATCTCCACTATGACAGAGCTCAGCTGGCTGGAAGTATGCGATGACTTTGTCTCTTGGCTTCCTTGTCTTGTGGTTTAATCCCACACAACCACTCGCTGTAGCGATAGGACGAGGGGTGATGGGTTCAGACTGAAAGAGGGGAAGCTCAGGTTGGAGATAAGGAGGAAGTTCTTTATTGTGAGGGTGCTGAGGCGCTGGCACAGGGTGCCCAGAGAAGTGGTAAATGCTCCATCCCTGGCAGCGTTCAAGGCCAGGCTGGACAGCTTTGGGCATCATGGTCTAGTGTGAGGCATCCCCGTCCATGGCAAGGGGCTGGAACTGGATGATCTTAATGTCCTTTCCAACCCAAATCATTCTATGATTCCATGGGGGAGAGAACCTGAAGGGTGAAAGTGAGAAAATTCATGTGTGAAGATAAAGAGAGTTTAACAGGTAAAGCAAAAGCTGTGCTCAAGCAAAGCAAAGCAAGGAATTAATTCACCACTTCCATGGTCAGGATATGATATCATCATTATTATTAATAAGGAGTTTAAAAAGTAGTTTCATCCTATTGCTTCAGTCAGGGGACCTTTGATAGCTGAAGGCACCAAGAACTAGAGCTCACTCTCTGCTAAACATAACCCCTACCTTGTTGTAACCGCACTAATACAAGGCCCATGGCCAGAAGTGCAATGGGAACTGAGCAACCTCAGCTTCCTCTAGTGCTAAGATCAAGTACAACCAATTCTTCTTCCTCACCTATTAGTCTTGGCGTAGCACCCATTTGGTGTGTGAGGTTGCCCCACATCAGGCTTTAATGCTTTGAGTCCAGCTTGCATTGCTGTCACCCACACCAGCTAATGCCTGCAGAGAGTGTGTGCTGCGGTGGTGACTGCTTGAAGGAGTGATGGCTGGTGGAATTGGGAAGCCCTTAACAAGGGGGTTACTCCTGTTCCTGGGTTGGGAGTTCAAAGAACTGAAAGGGGGCAGAAGTAAATCAATGCTGGGTATGGATTTGTCCACCTGCAGATGTGCCTGGAGCAGGTTTCACACCAGTGGTGCTCAGGAAAAGGATGTCCAATAGAGGAAACGTGGAGGCAGGAAGTGAGTCCCACTCTGCTGCTGCCAAGTTCTGCAGTGCCAAAAGAGCATCTTGGAGAGGAGCCAGGATGAGAACTAAAATAAGGCTTTGTTCATCCTCTCAGTGGGTCCCAGAAGAGGAAAATCCACTGCTGACCCCTGGCACTGGTAGCTCCCAGCCTCAGAGCTGGAAGGGAGGTGAAACTGCAGTGCTGCAGTGATAGTGTAGAACAGGTCCTCCTGGGCAGCTCCCAATGGGAATAGCAGGGATATCACTCAGTGATGTTCCTGCACTCCCTGTATCACCAAGAGAGAAACACACAGCGCTTCTTCTCAAGGAGGAGAGATGAAGGATGTACCCACATGTGGGCTGGGGAATGTTTCTGTGGCAGGATATTAGACCTGCATTGGACTAGCACTGATTGAAACTCATCTTTATTTGCCGTGTGTATCCTGTTCATAATGGATGTCTTCCTGGGTCATGCTGTGTTCCCTCAGGAGCAGGGCTTGGGTAATGGTGCTTGTAAAAAGAAGCATCTTCCAGCTGGCAAAGGGAAGTTCTTCCCCATGAGGGTGCTGACCAGAGAAGCTGTGGCTGCCCCAAGGCCGACAAAAGTTGTTTTCTTGGGCTGAATTGAGCCTGTTCTTAGTGTCAAGCACAGCTCCGTGCATTACTCCGAGGTTCAGTGTTTCCATGAACATTTACGTTGTCGCTCCGAATTTTGATTTAAAGGAAAAGAAATGGATGAAAACGGACGTTTCAAAGGCTTCAGCCCTTCTTCAGCAGCTGTAAGACTGGGAGGAAGATTTCAACATGTCAGGGGAACCTCTACAAAGTGTTTGAGCAGGCGCTTTTCCTTGTTTCTTATTCAGTTTGGTTAAGTGGCAGTTTCCAGCTAAGCACTGTTCTAGCTGTATAAAACTGTAGGCACTTCACAGGGTGATAGCTGAGTTCTAGCAGAAGCTGACCAAATACAGGTAAAACCACCCAAAAGCAGAGTTTAGGCCACTTTGGGTTATTAAGTGCGAGGCTGCCCCTCGAATCCTGTGTTCAGCTCACTGCAAGAGAGACATTGAGGTGCTGGAGCAGGGCCAGAGAAGGGCACCAGAGCTGGAGCAGGGCCTGGAGCACAGTGTGATGGGGATGGCTGAGGGACCTGGGGGGTTCAGATGGAGAAGAAAAGGCTCAGGGGGGATCTGATCACTCCCTACAACTCCCTGGTCATGGTTTGCTGCTTTGTAGCTCTGGTTGATCCCAGCAAATGCAGTTTGGGTTTGTCTGAAATAGTTTGATGATTGTTCAAATATGAGAAAAGGAATGAATCCACCTAGAATTCTTTGGGGGGTGGTGAGAGTTTGCTGGGTGAAGATATTCAGCTATTTGCTGAAGCATTGAATCTCAGCAGGTTCCATTTTGCAGACGATGGAGGTGAGTTCATGCTGTCTCTCTGGAGGAACAGCATCCCATGTACAGCTCCGTCTTCTCCATAAGCTTTTATTTCATGTTGGGGTCCACATTCCGTTGCCAGACATGTCCTGGGTGAATTCTTCTCCTGTGTAGACTACATCTGTAGTTTCCAAGTGTCAAAGACCAAGTTGTCTTGATCCAAGTCTCCAGGAATTCCTTCGACACCAGAAAAGACTTTGGAAGATGCTCACAACCCGATTGGGGTTTTTCCATTACAGTTCCCATTATGGCATGATGGGAGAGCATCTGGCCACTGAATTGCAGTGACTTGGAAGTAGATGATCATAAGGGACTTTTCAACCCTAACCATTCTTTGATTCTATGACTCATGCAGGCACCCAGTTTTCCCATCCTTCGTGTCAGTCTGCCCTTGAATGTGTCCTTAATCTGGCACATTGGGATCTTGACACTCGGGTGGAGTTTTTACATGTCTGGCATCAACCCATCTCCAACAGGTTTAAGTCAGGACTGTCTGCTTGCTTAACTTGGAGGAGGATGAGGTTGGGTAGGAGTAGCACAGGGAAGTTGGCATGTGAGCCAAGAACATCTGGTTTGGGTGAAGAAATAACCCACACTGGGGTTTGATTGCTGTATGGAGCTGGCTTGTGCAGCAGTTTGTGGTGTTAACTGGTGTCAGAGAGCTGCAAATGCCTTTTTAAAGGGGGAAGTATCCCACTTGGAGAGGAAATGATCTTCTAGAGTTAATGGCTTGTGAGGTGAAAACCCCTGTGTCTTGTGTGATGGAGCGTGCATTCAGTCCCCTTGTGAAGGGCTCATAGAATCGTAGAATCATAGAATGGTTTGGATTGGAAAGGACCTTAAGGTCAGTTCCAACCCCCTGCCATGGGCAAGGACACCTCACGTTAAGCCATGTCACCCAAGGCTCCAACCTTGAACACTGCAGGGATGGGGCAGCCACAGCTCCTCTGGACACCCTGTGCCGGCGCCTCAGCACCCTCACAGGGAAGAGCTCCTGCCTTATATCCAATCTAAACTTCCCCTGTTTCAGTTTGAACCCATCACCATGTCCTTTCATTGCAGTCCCTGATGAAGAGTCCCTCCCCAGCATCCCTATAGCCCCCTTCAGACACTGGAAGCTGCTCTGAGGTCTCCACGCAGCCTTCTCTTCTCCAGGCTGAACAGCCCCAACTTTCTCATCCTATCTCCCTATGGGAGGTGCTCCATCCCCTGATCATCCTCGTGGCCTCCTCTGGACTTGTTCCAATCGTTCCATGTCCTTTTGGTGTTGAGGACACCAGAACTGCACACAATACTCCAAGCGAGGTCTCATGAGAGCCGAGCAGAGGGGCAGGATCACCTCCTTTGACCATGGTCACGCTCCTTTCCGTGGCAGAGCTACCCTGACTCAGCACTGCTCAGAGGAGCAGGATGACCTGAGCTGTGGACACATGAACAGCTCACGTCATGCTGTCTGATTGGAATGAATTCTAGCACTGCTTTGAATGTCTACTGAGAGAGGAGAATGCTTTAACTGCAATGAAACGCTGTGGTGTGAGCTCTCATAAATCTGTTTCTTTCACTCTTCACAATACTCTGAGGAACTGCAGTGGTTTTGATCTGAAGTGTGAGGTTCAGAAGATCAAGACTAAAGCTGTAAGTGTGGGCAATGATCTAGAGCTCTGTCTCTTTGCAATGGGGAGTGGGTACCACATTGGATGTCTGAGGAAGGAGGAAAACTGCATTTGGTCTGAAAGATAAATGGAGTGGCATCTGGACATGTACTTGCCCGGAAGCAGGATGCACAGGATGCATGGAAGGGGGTTCTGTGTCAGTGCTGCTCACACGCTCTCTGTGTTTCTCTTCCAGTCAGATGGGACCATCCTGGCTATTGCTTTGTTGATCCTCTTCCTCCTGCTGGCCTTGGTTCTTCTCTGGTGGTTCTGGCCTCTTTGCTGCACCGTGGTAAGTGACAGGACCCCTTAGCACAAACCAGCAATTCAATGATGCCTGAGTGTAAGAAAGGAGTGGGAAGGAGGCAAAGCTTTCCAGAAAGGAAGAGCACAGGACTGGTCACTGAACAAGGCAGTGTTTCTTCTACTGCTGGCACTGATTGTGCTTCTATTGCCTGACCTTTGGATTGTAGCCATAACACAGCACTGTTGCTGACATACAGACCTTGTTGGGAGCCTGTTAGTCTTATTATTGGTTGTGGAAGAGATGACACAGTGAAGCTCTGCTTTTGCTTCGGGTCATGCTTGTGCTGCAGATACAGAACAAGAATCAGGGATGCACAAATGGCAGCAGAATTGGAGTCTGGTTTTGGTGACTGGCTCTGTGTAATGTTCCAGATGCCTCTTTTAAGGCTGCCCAAACTGGCTCCAGCATGTGGGTCACTGCCATTAACCCTGAACGAGCATGGAAATCTCCATAAAAAATGGAAATTTTTTATTCAGAACAATAAAAAACTGTATTCTAAAATTGGGCAAAGGATCAGCAGTGTGGGAGGTGGCTCAGAGCCATTTGTCTCAACTAAATGGCACCTTCCCAGAGAAGCTGGGCCAAGGTCTTTGTTGGCACATCTGCACAGCAGGCGATGGAGATGTGCCCCGTACAGATGCTTACGGTGGGATGTGGTGGTGAATTGAGGTGGCAGAGAGGAAAGGCTCAAGGTGATGGGGCTGTTTGAAGGTTCTGTTACAGGACGAAGATGAAGCTGATAGGAGCAGAAAAGCAGCAGGAGCAAAGGGAATATGGAGCTGTGCCTAGGGAGGGTAGTGTGGGTCAGCTGCATATAAAGATGGTCATGGAACAGTGTTCTTGAGGTGTGAGAAATACAGATAAGCAAAGAGAGTGCAGAAGAGATAGGGAGTCTCTTGTCCACATGAATCCTTAGAAGCTTAATATCTTCCAGATTTAAATGCTGTACTTAAAAACCTTGTCATAGATAAAAGCTTTTCCTCACTCTCTCTCGTCCTTTACCTCCCACATTCCCTCTTAGTAAGGTCTTCAAGTGGGGCCTATCTCACTGATAGATTCCAAATGTGAGTCCAACACATGCTGGAAGGGTTTTAATTCAAGAGCCTATAGGAAGCCTCTTCCATCTCTCCGGGATGGCAGTCTGGGATGTTTGGCAGTAGATCAGCAATGGAGATACTCCCTGTTGTGTTGCTTACCCAAAGAGCAGTAACTAAAGGCATCCACAGAGGAGTACCCAGCCTGTTTGGCTTAGGGCAGGGAGAAGGAGAGCAGAGCAGTGCTAATTTGCTGCTTTGGGAATGGTCCATCAAGGAATGCAGTGTTGTCAGAGGCACAGAGTGAATTAAGGGCAGAGGAACTGGCCTGCACAACAGACGTGAGAGGCAGGCAAGGAATAACCTCCAGTAATCAAACCACAGCCCCAGAGACACTGTGGGGATTGAAGGCCAGAGATGCTTCAGAGATAAATGTGTGCAGGGGGAAAGCAAGAAAACACAACAAACTCTTTTCTTACCAAGTATGAAGTTGTTTCTGAGTGACAAGCACATTTCTAAACCCTGAAATTCCTCTTGGCATACGTTTTCATTAAATGGGAATCATTATCATCCAGCACTTCTTCAGGAAAGACACCAAGCCAGCTCCATCCCTGGAGTAAATGGGCTGAAGTCAATAGACTTACTCTGGAGATTGAGCTGGAACCCGATTTCTCCTTGGCATGCATCCATAAAGGAATGCTGTTTCCAACTGTATCCAAGTTTATTGGTCTCAGAGGGATTCTGGGATGAAGGCTGGAATTTACCACTCAGTTTTACAGTAGATGCAATTGTTGCTGAGTGCATCAGAACAATAACAAGGTCTTTGCTGTGCTGGTACCAGATACCCTTGGTATCTGTGGGGGGGGGATATTACAAAGGCAGGAGCCAGGCTCTGACCTTTCCAAAGGTTTCAAGGATGCTTATCCAAAACCAACAGAAACCAAAGCAAACTGGCATCCCCAACACTGTTATCGCATGAGAAATAGGGCAAATGCAAAGCCGTCTCTAACAGGGTGACCCCACTTTTCCTGAGCAGACACCAGATGCCACATCCTGGCCCCATTGATGTTTGTGGGCATTTTGATGTTGTCTCCTGTTCCTCCTCCTTCCTGAACACGGCATAACCTGCAATCTGAGCAATCACAGTCAGGACTGTGTGTGTAAGAGGCTCTTTAGGTGCCCGAGCATGAAATTGTTCTGGGTAGGAGGACAACATAAGGTTTAGGTTTAATATTGATGTAACCCAAATAGATTTGAATGTAAATGGAAGCCAAATAGATAATAAGCCTCCAAAACTATCTTAAGATGGATTTTACAGGCACATTGTTAGACTGGCTTGGAAACGGAGCTGGTTGAAGTATTTGGCATGTGCAGTGAAGGCATAATTAACACAATAGTTGGAAGGACTGACTGTGCTGGGACATTTTCCCTGTCCCAATATACAGCACCTAGTGAGCAAGTGTCTCCCATGGACGCTTGGAGTTGCCAGATACAGAGTTGTGCTTGAGCACGCTTTGCACCTGAGCAGGATCTGCCTGATCTACCCCTGCAGTCCTGATCCAGCTCTGGGGCAGCAGCACAGGAGGGACGTGGAGCTGCTGGAGCAGGTCCAGAGGAGGCCACATTGATGCTGCAGGGCTGGAGCAGCTCTGCTCTGGAGCCAGGCTGAGAGTTGGGCTGGGACAGCCTGGAGAAGAGAAGGCTCCTTAAGAGGAGACCTGAGAGCAGCTCCAGTGCCTGAAGGGGCTGCAGGAAACCTGGAGAGGGGCTTTGGACAAGGGATGGAGGGACAGGAGAGGGGAATGGCTTTAACTGCCAGAGGGGAGGTTTGGATGATGTGGTGCCTGCAACCAACCTTGTCCAGGGGATAAAATGAGGATATGCAGCTGACACTGGGAGACGAAGCATTTTAGGCACTAGAAGCTGGTATTGTTAATGGCTCACTTAGCATATACCTGCACTATCTTACTCCTTTTTTACACTGCAGCTTTTTTAATCCAGGGGTTGGGTGGGCGCATACGAGAGGTGTTGGCATTGAAGCATCCAACACCACTTTTAAATTAAAGCTGTTTTCTGGAAGGCAGCATGGAAGAACCCAGCAATTTGCTTGGCTCTGTCTGGAAACAGAAAGCTGGATGGAGAAAAATGCAGAAAATATATATTAAAACCATATGAAAATCATGGCTAAACTGGAGGAAGAGGAGGGGAGGAAATGCACAGACTCGACAGCAACCCTGAAGAGTCATAACATTACAAGGTGCCTGTTGGCTTGATGGAGATGGCTTACAAAGGTCCATGTATCCCGATTCCCAAGCACTCCCATGTGCACAGGACCTAGTTTTCCTGCAGTTCAGTGATCTTCATAGAATCCCATTCCCATCCTCACAAGGAAGAAGTTCTGCACTACATCCAACCTGAACTTCCCACATTTGGGAAGTGGTAGCACTGTTACTGTAGGTTTAAAGTGGTGCAAAGAAGAGAGCCTTCCTTTGCAATTGCAGCACACGAACGGCAGCAAGAGGACCGAGACAGTGACATTCCTCATCCAGAGTCCCCACACAGCTCACTGCTCCTCTTATCCTCCTGTCAGTTGGATCAGAATGGGTTAAATATGGATGTCATGCTCTGTAACTGACTGTCTTTAAGCAGGCTAGCATGGAGCCTGATAATAACATAGCAGAGGCATTTTGCCTGGGCTGATACCATCAGCTCCGCAGCAGCCCAGGTAGACAAGTGGGTTAGTAGAACAGCACCAGGCATTAACTCGGGTGCTTTGACGGCTCATTACCAAGGAGTTGAAGCCAAATTCTCTGTCTGGGTTGTCTAAACTGAAATATCTTCATGGAGATCATCTGAAGGGCAGGAAGGTACCATTTGCTTTTGGAGAATATGCTTAAACTACAGCTTCCCAAACCGACTGACTCGCTAATGCGTTTCCTTAAAGCCAGATCCAGAAGCCAATTACAAGAATCTGGACCAGGTTCAGCACCCTTTGTTCCAGACCACAACAGATACTTAACGTGAAAGAGGTCCTGTTGTTCTTTGCCCTGCATGGGAAGTAATTCACTCAATAAAAATGACTTCTTCCTTTGGTTTTTAACCTGGTCTCCTCTCACCTCTTCCAAAGGAAGCTGGCTCTGTCCAGCTCAGGAGGAATAGACTCTAGGACAATGTTTTAACCAGAAAATTCAGTAGGAATCAGAGTGAGAGCAAGGAATTCTGCATATAGGAGGAAGTAGTGATGACGTTTTGCTTTAGTCCAGAAAATGATTGTTATTCACATGGATTTCCAAAGAAAGTGGGTCAGACACTTGGAGCAAACCCCATGGATTGTGGCCTCGTTCATCTGTGGCAGTGAAACAGCCTAGGAAAAGGAATGGCCTTTGCAGATGCATTCCCTGGAGAGCTGCGGGTCAGCCCCATGCAAACTGTCCCAGGTTAGTGCAATGGAAGGGTTTTTCCTTCGAGATGCCATGTCTTCAATACGAGGATGATTTTGACGTGCGCTGTGATGCATTGAATGTGGTTTGTGCTTGTCAGCTTCAAGTCTTAGGGGTGAAACAGCTTCTTTTAGTTCCAACGAGTTAAAATTGACATTCCTGGATGTGCTCCAGGCTAACAAGAGCAGTTAACTTTAAAGGGTGAGTTACCTTTCCTGATGGATTCCATGGACCTCCTGCTCGTGTGGCTGGGAAGAAGAATGTGCTGTACTGCAGATGAAACAGGGACAGGCTCCTGCTTGTATTACTTGATCCTGCTTGAAGTGTAAGCTAAACCTCCAAGGCTTTGAGGACTTAGAAGACATGGCAGATATAAACCAAGTAAAAAGCAATTGTTCCTTTCCCCGGCTCATAACTGAAGTATGAATCTGTCACAGGACTTAGCAGAGGTCAGAACTATAAATATGTGAGGGGAGGGGAAAGAAAAAGGATGAGTCAGATGGGTCACAGTTACTGCTATAAAAAAACCCAATCCCTGTTTACTGGGATAACACAAATACAGATTCTGTGTTCTCCGGAAGAATGAAGGTAAATGAGGACAAAGGATCTGCTCAGTTGACTGCCTGCTCCCTCCCCACATTTTAGTCCTGATTAGAGGCTAAGTAAGCCCTTTATTTCTGATTCTGGACTCTTCTCATCAGCCTTCGTTTCAAATGATGCTCTGTTCCATCTTCAAACAGATGCACTTCACTGACAAGGAACATATTGCTCCTATTTATCATATTAAACTCCAGGGGCAGTTACTCGAGTATGTGCTTGCTGGACACTGTAAACTGGTGGAATTTTCTGCTCTTCCAACATGGAAAACATCATAGACACATTCCTGGAATATGCAGAATTTGGATTCCGCGTGTGCTCTCTCCTGCTTCAGTGGCTACAGAAATGTCAGGGCAATAGTCAGCCGGTCCTTTCCAGTGCTTTGGAATGTGCAGGAGATGGCGGATAGTATTCCTCTGCTTGGTTATCCATCGCAAGCATCTACTTCTCCGTGCCACCAGTGTGGGACAGCCAGCAGAGACCTGTGTCAGTCACAGGCGTGACATCTGTGATGAAAGGCAAAGAATTCCTTTACTATTCGGAACTGCTGGCAACTGCTCTCCAAGTTCCTTCCTCTGCCAGGAGAGCCAATGGCCACCTCTCCATCCCACAGGAAGCAAAACACCATTGTAGGCAGTGCTGGGGTCACACTCCCTGAAAGTGTTCACACACTGTGTAGACGAGGCCCTCAGTGCCATGGGTTAGTGTTGGCCTTGGCAGCGATGGGGAATGGTTGGACCGGATGAGCTTAAAGTTCTTTCCGAGCTTGGTCGATTCTATGGTTCTACAGCACAGCGATGCTGTAGGAACCTTCAGGTGCTCCTCACCCAGCGGGCAAACAGAGCTGCTGGATGACCCCATTTTTCCTCTTTCAAACACAGGGGCAGGAGCTCCGGGTGCAGCAGCCATCCCAGGAATGGCCTGGGGTTATCCAAACACATGCACAAACACAGCAGCCTTGCCAAGCTAAGCTGGCCCCAGCATTTTGCTTGGCCAGGGTGTTCCCAGCAGACTGCATTCCGCAGATCCATGTGTGGCAATGGGGAAGGTGAGAGGTGCTACCCAGGATGAAGAGAGGTGGCAGGAGCAGGCTGGTCCTCATTGGGACCTGCAAAGGGTTCCCTTCAATGGCCTTTTCCGTCTTGTACTTGAGCCGTTGTTCCTATCTCTGCAAAGTGAGCAGGGGTGAAGCCCTGGGACCTCCTTTCTCACATCCTGCTCACTTGTGTGAGATGGCACAAAGGTCCCATGTGCTTCACCGCCTTCAGAATAAGGCTCCGTGCAGATACAGCTGTAAGGATCCAAAGGGAGAAGGAGAGGGGTTGTGCTCTTTGTAGACTAAAGGCCTTTCCAGATGTGGCCAGAGAGACAGAAAGTACATTCCTGTAAGGTCTGAACTTGAGACTAACCTCTCCCCATCTTTGGACCTGTCCAAAGTAACCAGTCCAAGTCGGCAGCTTACGGGGTGCTCAGTTGCTCTTAGAAATGAATAGCACTGAAAAATGGAAGGAATCTCTTTTATTTTCTTTCTTTTGTTTTCTCTTTCCCCTCTTTAACCAGAATAGGAAAAACTCGATCTGCTCATGAAATCACTTGGTTTCTGTGTATGTGCATGCATATGTTATCAGAAGGAATGAAAATCATGGCAAACACAGCCACCTCTTCATTTCCAAGTCTGGAACCTCCAGTTTCTAGTGATTCTAGCTGAGAAGCTGTGTTTGGATGCTTAGCTGGACCAAATGTGTTGGATGGATCATCCCGAGGTTTCATGCCAATGCAAATGAGAACATCTACTCTGAAACCCATCATGTTCCACCAGAACAGGCAAATGAGGCCACTTCCAGTAGGTGTATTTTGGATCAGGCATCTGATGTTTCTCAGTATCCAGTGGGTTTAAACGAAGAGGTTGGGTTCAAAAGGAGGTCTGCTGATAAGTGCCATTCCTCGCACTGACCAAAGCATATCTGAAAATGTAGCTAGAAAAATCTGCTGTGTATTTTGGAGCATTGTATATGCTGTGTCAATATATATCGTGTCAAGAGACAGAGAAGAGATTATGTTGTCTCCAGCCAAGAATGCCAGAGGAGGACTCTTTGTCAGGGACTATGGTGATAGGACAAGGGGTGATGGGTTCAAACTGGAACAGGGGAGATGAAGTTTGGATTTAATGATGAAGTTCTTCCCTGTGAGGGTGCTGAGGCGCTGGCACAGGGTGCCCAGAGAGGCTGTGGCTGCCCCATCCCTGCAGTGCTCAAGGCCAGGTTGGACACAGGGGCTTGGAGCACTCTGCTCTATGGAAGGTGTCCCTGCCCATGGCAGGGGTTGGAGCTGAATGAGGTTTACAGTCCCTTCCAACACAAATCATTCTACAATTCTACCTTTAACCAAGGAGTTTTGAGTAATCCAAGCACTATGAGTAAACCCCTGCTGCTACCCATGGTTTCCTTCCCGCAGAGCAGTAGCCTGATGCAGACAACTCTTCATCATTTGCTTTCCAGCAGGAAAAAGAGCCGGTGTCCCCGGAGCTTCAAGCACAGCTGGGAATTGCAGGGTAGACAGGGAGAGATGGATGCTGTATCAGTCAGCCTCAGCTCCTCTGGGCATCACCCTAATGTCACAGCCTGACCTCGGCTATGCTGAGTCTGATGAGCAGTGCCTTGAGCAGGGCAGCGGATGCACCCACTGTGCTGCTATCAAATGTCATTTCGTGCCTCCAAATGTGCTTCTGTGCCTATAAATAGAGGCTCCGTGTCCATTCCTGAAGCACCACAACTCTTTAACACTGCAGGGTAGGGGCAGAGCTCTGCACCCATCATTGCTGTGGGCTGAGAGGCAAAGGCCTGACCCAGCCCTGGTATCTTCCGTAGCCAGAGGCACATGCTCTTCATTAACGGCCACATTGCATGACTGGGGCTGTGCAGAGGGAAATAAAACCAGTGAGCTCATCAGAGGGGAAGAACAAGAGTGAGAGGAACTGTTGTAAATATTTATCTCTTCAGGGCCTTTAATGTGATGGTCATTTTCCCCTTCTGCATTTGAGCAGCCATGCTGTTAGTGTTTGGGACTGTGAGGTTTGGGTCTGAAGGGTAAGTTTTAAGCCTACCCATGTGTAGCCCATGCCTATGAAGCCTTTACACCTAATACCCACTCCTGATTGGAGCTGAGGATGCTCAGTGCCATCTCCAAGGGCACTCAGCACCCAGACAGCATCTGCCTCATGGCGTGGTGCGTAAGGAGCTGCTCATCCAGATGGACTTGAAACTGGTGGAGAAGATCCACCCTGGGGCAATCACACTGATGTTTGGGCTGGGTTCAGTGGCTGCATATTGGGGTGCATCTTGTGTAAGGGAGGGACATTTGACGTGCCTGTATGCAACTGCTTTCCCTTTGGAAGGCTCTCTGTTGCTCTTGGAGTGGAGGGCTGTGGAAATAGCCAAGTGCCTGCTGAGCCCTCGATGCAAACTTTCTGCATGAAATAATAGCCTCACGCCCACATAACTTCAATTGTTTCTATGGAAAATATCCTGCACTAGTGCAAAACCTCACCCTGCTTGCTTTATTCCAGCCCTTGGGACAGCCTCAAATCTGTACATATATATATGTCTATTTTCTCAGCTTATGAGAGTGAACTGCGTTAGCCTGATAATGTGAAAAGCATTCTGCAGGAGAGCATGGCACAGCCTCTGGAATGCAGAAGGAGACTGAGTCTGGGGGGGTTATTGCTGCTTTGCAATGCCTCCAGGGCATTTCACTTCATCCTGCTTTCACTTGCCAGTCTTTGTTCAGCCTATTTGAGGCAGGGTTTGTGAAGCAGCCGGAAGAAGGAGGCACTGATTTAATGTGGGTGTTTGGGGGAAACAGTGGCTACGGCTCCTGCTGGGATCAGGAGGCTGGAAAATCCAGGATATGTGACTGAATTCACTGTTAGCCCACACTGAGCAGGGGTCACCTGATGAGCACTGTGAGTCTGGAGGTGTAACTGGGAGATGTCTCCATGGCAGGGCTCTGGGATGCCTCCGGTGTCCCCTCTTGCTCTGGGTACCTGACAGCAGCAGCACACAGAGCACAGTGACTGAGCTCAGAGATGCTCACAGTGGTGGCTCCGGGTGCTTTCTCTTTGGGGTTGCTTTCAGTGACGTTTGAATTGTGCTGAAGAGCAAAGGAAGAATTTACTGTTCTGTTTCTCTTTGGTCCTTCTAGATCATCAAAGAGCCCCCTCCTCCTCCCGCAGAAGACAGCGAGGTGAGTAACCCCATCACCCTGATTCCCTCAGTGTTTAGGACAAGGTTTTGTTCAGTCTCCTCTTGAGAGGTTATGATCAAAGTATGGACCATTTAAACCTTTGTGCTCTGCTTTGTAGCCTGAAAGTGCTTTAGCCAAACCAGAGGCTTTGCAATTGATGCCTGCCACGTGTTTCACTCTGCTCACTTTGCTTTCTACAGAGACAGAGATGTGTGTGTTTAGGAGTGACCGTAGATGTAGGAATACAAGTACCTCCATTGAGCAGGTAGGGGAGCACAGACAGTACTTCACTTGGTACTGCAGGGTTAGGCTGTGAGTCACAAAAAGGACAGCCCTTAAGCCTATGTCGGACTTTGAAGTTAATGGAACCCAAACATGCGCTCGCTGCCTGCCTGGGAAGGCACGGTAATGATTTTGATGGCTCAGCATCTTAAACAACTCTTGGCAGCAGAGTGGGAACTCCCAATGCTGATCCCTTGGACTGCAGTTGTTGTGGGTAAAGGCAGCCCCACAGTCTTTGCAATGTGTCTGAAGGCAGCGGGCAGATGTAAAACCATCCTGGCCTCAGAAGAGCTGCAGTAAAGAGGGAGGTTTCGATGGAGAGAAGCAGCGAAGCAACACTAAAACCATCTTCATTCTGCTTGTGATTTTTAGGTGAATCTAGCGACAAATGACTTAAAGCTATGTCACTGCTGCTCTTGTCTAATGTAGATTCTGCCCAGAAACATGCCCACTTCTCGATCTGCCTCTTTCTGTGGCCTCCTGCTTACAGCAATGATGAGTCTCCACTTCCATTGCCAATTTCATTGCTGGTCCCTGGGCTGTGTTTAGGATGCGTTGATGTCAATGGGAGCTTTTCCATTGACTTCACTGGGCTTTGGATCAGTTTCTCTTAACTATGCAAGTAAAAGAAGGTGTAGACCTCCTCTCAGAGGGATTTGATTGGTTCCCTTGCTTTTTTTATGGAGACAAATTCATTGCCTGCTTCAGCTTGCGAGTGGAAATCTGCAATGATCTTCAACGTCTGCCCCCAGTGTCTGTGCCAAGGCAGAGGCAGACACCCTCAAAACTCAGCCCTCTGCAATGCTATACTTGGAATCCAACCCAGCTTCTGCCTGCACTGAGCACAGAGGAACAGCTCAGGGATCTGCAGCCCAGGCCAGTGCTAGAGCCTCTGTCTTGGTGGCACTCATCCCCTTCAGACCAGGCCAGAAGAAAACCTCCAAATCTGAGCATTCCTGGACCTGAGGGAGATCTTTGTTTGGATCCAGTGCTCCCCATGCCTCTTTTGGAGCTGTTTTCCAAGATAGCCATTCGTCTTTGGGCTGTATCTAAATCCACCAGCTTCGTTAGCTTCTATGCTCTGAATGACAAGGAAAACGTGACCCCAGAGTTGCACATGCTCCATTGTGCATCGCACACACCTCCAAGCCAAGGGATTCAAGTGCTGAAACTAAATAAAATGCATCCCTCTGGAATGCTGGCTCGCTGGCCAAGGGCTGGAAGGGGAAATTACAGCTCTGTGCTAAGAGGGCAGGCGTGCTTCAGGTAGAAGGAAGCCTTTTGTCAAAGCAGTAAGTGCTGCAAAAGCCAACCAGTTGCAGCACACCGGTTATGTTTGCCTCAGGTTACACTGAATTAAGCTGGTGTCAAGGTGTTTCTGGGCATGGTCTATCTATGCCTTGATCCTGGCAGAGGGGAACAGCTTGCAACTCCTCAAATGCCCTACTTAGTAGAGTCATCTGCTTCTCAGCTTTCCTTTAGCAATGGATTTGCCATTGGCTTCTCATTTGAGACCCACCTGGTCTTGTCTTGTGGAGAACGTGGGGCAAACCCTCTTTGTTTCCAAGCAGGATGCAGTTCTGCTTGCTCACAGGCGTGCTCCCCATAGGAGGTGGCCAAACTGGAGACCAGGCTTTGGCTGTGCCCAGAAGAAGGCACTGCACAGTGCCTGAGGAATGGCATTAACTTGTACCCATTCTTTACCTGCTTCCTTGTTCATAGAACCATAGAACAGTTAGGGTTGGAAAGGACCTTAAGAGAGGAGATCAATTTTTGCTATTATTCTTACTGGTTTTGGGCCCTGGGATGAGGAGCTTTGGTTATAACTGCATTGCCAACATTGGAGGGACTGGTCTGATGGTAGAATTTCACAGATACTTTCTACCAAAGTAGATCCCCTCAGCTCAATAGAATCATAGAATCACAGAATGGTTTGAGTTGGAAAGGACCATAAGATCATCCAGGCATTCCTGCCCATGACAGTGGGATTGGAAGTAGATGATCTTAAGGTCCTTTCCAACCTAGCTCTTGCATGATCTCCAGCATAAGGAGTGCTAATCCCTTCAGCAGCAGTGTGACGCTTACAGTAAGATCATTTGTCTTTTACATCTCCCCAAAATCTTGGCAAACAAAGAAAGACAAGAGGAATTCTTGCCTCAGCAGATCTGGGAGCTGAGGCCCATATGTCCTTGCACTGCAAGGAGAATGCATTGTACTGGAACAATGCAAGGAAAGGAGCGTTGCTGTCAGAGTGTTGCTGCCAGAGGTCTTATTGAGCTTTAAAGGCCTTTCCTGGAGTCACGCTCACTGTTGGTGAAGGAAACTATTATTGGATAGAGACTTCCAATGGATTCATTCAGGAATGGCGACTGTTGTGAACTCACCGCTGCACTCCTCACACAGAGCAGGATGCTGGGGGGGAAGCCCAGATGGTTTCACTTACAGCCAGGAAGGTCTGAGTTAATGCCAATGGGAAGAGATGGATGCCTGCAGGAGCCTGTGAGCACCTTTCTGGCCTGTGATTAGTCATTGATGGCTGATCAAACCCACATTCCTTCACCTCCAGTGATTGGGAAGGCTTCTGCTCGCCACATTGGAGGAAGACATGGTTGCTTTTATTCACATGTCCCTTCACTTTCAAGGCTGGGCTTATTGGAACAAGTCCTCCTCAGCTCCAACCAGTTTCCGACCAGCTTCCGACCAGAAGCTTGCCATGGAGCTGAAGCTGGTTCTCACTATCACATCATCTTCTATGAGAACCCCTCAACCTGCAGGGCTCTGCAGCATCGAACGTCTTCCTAGGCACTACCTGACCCGTGCCAGAGTCTGCTGCTTGTCAGGCCCACAGAACAGACTCCGTCTGCAGTAAGAGGGCAAAGCCAGGCAGGAGATCTATGAGGTGACCAGAACCTCATCACCCAGACCTGATTTTTCCCTGGTGCTCTGTTGCCCAAGCTCCAGAGTCACCCTTAACATGGCCTCAGAGCCAAGCCACCAACCAGCCCCAAACTGGATAATTCTTATGTCTGTGGTCATCTTGCCCACGTGCACCAAAGCAAACACACACAGAGAAAAGTCCTGGGGAGAAAGGACCATTCGGCAGCACCGACATGAGATGCTGAAGGTAATTGTCACTGTCGTGGGAGGCAGCACGAACAGGAAGAAGTGAACTCACTGCACAGCAGCTGTTGTTAAGCCAATACAGGAAACCACCTATCATCGGACCACAGCTTGGTTTGGGTTGGGAGGTTGATCTCCCCTCTGGCACGTTAAAGCCATTCCCCCTTGTCCTGTCCCTCCATCCCTTGTCCAAAGCCCCTCTCCAGGTTTCTCTTTAGGCACTGGAGCTGCTCTAAGGTCTCCCCTTAAGGAGCCTCCTCTTCTGTGAGGACATCCCACACGTTCAGCTTGAATCGCTTTGATCTTTGTGAACTCATCTCTGAACATTGATGAGGCCAGAGAATGGCTAAAAGGGGTTTATCTGCTCGGCTTGCTGCTTGCACCCTCACTTCTTGGTGTTTATGGATCCTTTCCCAATCGTTTTCCTCTCCCTTCCTGAAAAGCCTTGCTGGGGAGACAGCAAAATAAGCTCCAGAGAAAGGATCTGGAATGTTTTGTAGACACAGGAAACTTATTCTGTTATTCCTGAAACAAAGCCAGGTCACAGTGGTGTGTCAGCTCCTTCCCTCCCCCTGCTCCCCTTTTACAGGGAATTGTGGAAGTATGGAAGGAGGAGAAAAGAACCTTTCAAGGCGTTTAAAAGCTTGGGGATGCTGCTGGCAACAGATGAGGTGTAGGTATGACACCATGAAGGTGTGGAGTTTCATAGCTAGATTCACATGCAATACCTAGGCAGGCCCAGCACAGCAAACTGCTGGGGTGAGCTGTGGAAGCTGCGTTTGGTCACATCAGAGTTGCAGTGGGAGCACCAGGATTAATTCCCTTGACATTATGAATGCTGATTTCATCTTCCTGAAGCTCAGCATCTGAGCTGTGGAGTGGCAATATCTCAACCTCCTTTCTTCTTCATCAGAACAGAAGAACATCTTCAGCCTGCTCCTTAGTAGAGCATCAGCAGAGCATCCTCTCTCAGATGCTTGCATGTCCCAGCACTGCTTTCTGCTGATAGCTTGCAGGCTTGGGCCAGTGACAGTCAGAGACACGAGAAACCCAAAGCAATGAGTGAATACAGTTTGTGATTTAGATGCCTGGCACAGAGCAACAAGAAAGCCCTTCCACTGCAGAGAGGAAGCTCTGGAGAACCAAGCAAGGTGTCTTCAAAGGGTAACAAAACCGAGAGATGAGATTTAGGAGAGATGATGAGATTTAGAACTGAGCCTGGTGGTTGGAGAGCAAGGAAGCAGGGATGAACCAGAAGCCTCAAGAACAGCACATTCACCTCCCTGTTTCCTCTGCTGCAGTTAGATGGTAACGTCTCTTCCTCAAAGGAATGACTATCACATCTTGTCCGAGCTCTTTGTAAGTGCTAAACCCCGACAACATTCAGGCAACTGTGAAAGCAAGTGGAAGGGTGGGGAGAGGGGTAAGTATTCCAAGGTTTTTATTTGCATATCTGGCCAGATTCAGTTTGACTCTTACCCGGAGTGGTTCACATCTCCCCAGTGGAGCCTGAGTTATCCTTGCGTTACCCACAGATGAGGTTCTCTCGGGTCAGGGTCAAAGTATGGAGATAAACAGAGACCTTTGTTTTCTGAACTCAGCAGCTCTGGAGCTGAAGCTCTTGACTGGGAAATGTGGCTCTGTGCTGCTTCTGCTTCTTTAAGAGAAACTCTAGCTCCATCTAAAGCAGATTTTAGGGGTGGAAAGATGCCAAGTTCTGCACAGTCACTTTCCAGCATCCTTAAATGCACTTGGATTTTCCGGGGCTGGTTTTTATACTGCTGCTGGGCCAGAGCTGAGGATCCTTTTGCAGTTCTCCCTCAGGCAAAAACCCCATTGTAGTGAAATGTAGCAAACTATGGGCAAAACCGAGCCAGGACACGAGAATTCAGCCCTGGTTTATTGGCTCAGCCCTTGGGAATGGGGCAGAGAAGCTGTGGCTGCCCCATCCCTGGCAGTGCTCAAGGCCAGGTTGGAAACGGGATGGGAGCAATCTGCTCTATGGAAGGTGTCGTTGCCCGTGGCAGGAGTTGGAACTGGATGGGCTTTAAGGTCCCTTCATCACAAACCAGGCTGCGATCCTGTGGTTCCTTCACATTTTCCTGCTGCCTCTCTCCTCCCTGACCCCCACATTCCCAGTGTCTTCCCTTTCGCTGCTCACGTGTGCATTTGCCAAGGGTGTAGGACATCACTGGTGGGGTTTTCTTCCTTTTTGCTGGTGTTGCAAAACCTCCCATTGCCTTCAAAGCACGTAAACAGACTCCTCCTGGAGGGAGCTTGTGTATCCTTTGTTTTCCATGTGTGCAGGGCTGCCTTTCTGTGCGTGTGCTCTTTCGGTTGTTGTTCTGGCAGGAGGCTCCTATCTCACATTCAAGTGACTTGCACGGGGCTTTTAAGGGCTTGTGGGGAAGATTTCCTAAACCTTGGTATTTCCTGTTGTGAGAAGTCCAGTCTGTGCTGAGCTGCATAGAGAGAAAGAGAATTGCTGAAGGAAAATCTTTCGATGGCTTTGATTCCGGCTCCTTAAAGAAGTCCTCATGGAAAACTTCATGCCGAGATATTAAGTTCTTGGGTTGCAGCAAAGGAGCCTCAGCAGCTCTAAGCAGAGTGAGAGAAAGGGCTCATTTGGGAGGGAGGAGAACCTGGTGTTTGCGGCCCAGTTGTTCACTCTTCCTTTCGAGCAGGACGCATTTTGCACTGAGTTGATGTGGATTTTGCAAAAAACAGAAATGCTTTTGTTTGCCATGAAAAGCAGAGTTTGTCTTGGGTCTTTCCTCCCCCCCTTTTCCAGTTTTCCTTCCATTCCCAAGTATTTTTGGCTTTACAAAGCTCTGAAGTTTTGGAGTTTTGCCAAACCCCTGTGAAAAATTAAAGAAAGGGGAAAAAAAAAGAAAGGACCATTTTTCATTTCTCTCTCCATTTTCACAGGAAATACTTCACGTTTCTGATGAACTCCGCGTTTCTGCTTTGCCAGTTCATGGCCTCCACTGCAGGAATTAAAGGGAAAGGTTCTCCCATAGGTCATGGAATATATGGAGCTGTTCTATAGTGCGACAAAGAGAATATATACAATCCACTCATTAGAACTTTAGATAGACTCCTTAAGGAGATACTCTTGATCGGTTCACTTGGCTGTGGGTGAATGTCGTCGTGAAGGTCCTGAGCACGTTGAATTCTGTGTATGGTGATAGGTTTCTGCCTGCACTACGTAGGGGTAACGCACATCCAAAGCTGTACACAATCGGCATCACATTTAAACCTGACTTTCTGTTGCCATAAGCCATGACCCTCCCTGAAGCCCCATGGACTTCCATGGGCAGCCTCTTTAGCAGAGCTCATTCTCCTAAGAGCTCATCCATTCTTGTCACTCTTCCATTAGACTTTTCCACCCTATTACACTTGTCCAGCTCATCTCAAAATGCCTCATCTCCATGATGGGCATCCACACTGGGGTTGTTTCCAAGTGTACTCCTAATTTGCTTTCACTCAGGAGCAAATTTGCCTTGATTCCTTGCTTTTCCCCCTCCTCGTTAAATCTGATTGACCATAGGATGGTTTCACTGCAGGCTCCTCCACATGGGGAGCCATGGGGCAGGGCAGAAGCTCTTCTCTCCCCAGCCACATGCACAGGCAAAGGGATGGCAAGGAGGAGGCAAGCCCCTGCTATCGCCACTCATGGCTTGCACATCACCCACCTTGCAGCCCAAACCCCGCAGCCCTTGAGCTGTGCTGAGTAAGGGTTTGGTGCCTGCTTCGGTTGGTTTGCAACTTGGAGACAATTTACTCCCCCAAATTAAAAGATGATGAAAGACAGAGCCTCCTTAAGAAACACAAAACAAAAAGGGGGTGTGTGAGTGCAAGAATCACACTGGGGCTGGAGCTGGGCTGGACCTTTCAAGTGGTGGGTGTTTATGCCATGAATCATTTTCTCTTCATGAGCGTGCATCCTCTAGAGGATAACCAGTGGAGACCAGAGCCTTGCCTGGCCTGGCTCTAGCAGGCTCAGAGGACCACATAGCCTCTGGCTGTTTATTCCTTTCCATCTCTAGTCATGCTTCCCAACAGTGTAATCCCTTCCTTCTGTTTTGTAGGAGGAAGATGATGATGGCCTTCCAAAAAAGAAATGGCCAACAGTAGATGCCTCTTATTACGGTGGACGTGGAGTTGGTGGCATCAAAAGAATGGAGGTAATTAGACGCCAGCTCCTGTATCCAGAGACCTTACTGGGGTGCTATTCCCATGGAATTACCCAGGAAGAAACTCGGGAGATAGGCACAAACATCTTTAAGCTCTTCTTTGTACATCTGAGCCCAGGTTATTCTTCATAGAGGGATATTTGAGAGCCAAACGTAGATTCCTCCAGTTTGGGACCATCTTCTTTAGTACAGGAAGATTCTGGCTAGAAACAAGCTTCATAGCATCGCTCTTCAACCCTTCCATTTGGACACTGGGAAAGTATGGCCAGGGGATGTAACTCAGCAGCAGCCACTGTTGTAACATTCCCTGATGCATCGTTTCAGGTGCGCTGGGGAGAAAAGGGCTCCACAGAAGAAGGTGCTAAGTTAGAGAAAGCCAAGAATGCCAGGGTGAAGATGCCAGAGCAGGAATACGAGTTCCCTGAACCCAGGAACCTGGCGAACAACATGCGCAGGCCTTCCTCTCCTCGGAAGTGGTACTCCCCAATCAAGGTAAGCCCAGCCTTGTACATCATGGGATGTTTCTATGCAGCCTTCAGTGGTTTAAGGCTAAGATGTAGACCGGGCAACAAATCTGTGATCTCAAGATGCTGCTAGAGTAGTTGTGCATGAGGGGGTCCCTTTGGACATGTGCCTAGGGAGGGACTGTAGGAAGGAGCTACATGGGGCAATGGGTATCTCCTACCAGGCTGGTGAGGTTATGGGGTTGTATTGCTTGCTTGGGGCAGAACAGGATCCCGAGCTCTTCCGGTGGTGTAGCTAAGTCCAGTGAAGTTCCTACAGGTTGACTGCACCTCCCTTTAATCCCCAGTGCGTATTCCCTGAGCTGGAGGGAATAAAGAGCATCCCTGGCATTGTTCAAGGCCACGCTGGACTGCGCTTGGAGCAACCTGCTCTGGTGGAAGGTGTCCCTGGTTGGAACTGGAAGAGCTTTAAGGTCCCTTCCAACCCAGAATGTTTTGTGATAATACGAATTCACATCCAAGTGAAAACCTCACACCCCTGGAGCTTGGATCTCATTTTGAAGTGGAGATGCTGGTTAATGCCTTAGAAACTTTTAACAGGCAATTTATCTTCAAGTAGTCTGCAAAGAGAGTGTAACATGCATAGTAAACCGGGTGGGTAGAGCTCACCTTAAACTTTATGCTGGGGAATGAGAAAGTGCCTCACTGCTGGGAAAGAGAGGGTTTATTCTCCTGTGTTCTTCCTCCCCTGCAGTCTCTAGTCAGACACGTTCTGTTAGCCAGGTTATTGCATGCGGATAGGCTACCTTGCAGTGCACCCAGGTTTCCCTGTGTTGTATCTGGTTGCTGATCAGCTCCAAGCAGTGCCCATAAGGATTCAGGTAAGTGACATGTTTCGGCTCGCCTCAGTCATTGATCTCGCAGCTGGTTCAAATCCAACAGTGGGAATGGCAAGGATGCCCAAGGGAGGAAGAGTGCTTTCCGGAGGATACGGAAATGTGAGCCTCTGAGAACCTGGTCCAGTGCCTTCTCTCTTTTCCCCCTTAAAGATTATCATCTACTAAACAGAGCTGACCAACAAGTCATCTCAGTGGTGTTATAATGACTTCAACATGTGTTCCTGGAGGTTTTTCATTCCCACAGTGGGACAGGTTAGAGAGTCAATGTTTGCAGTTTGGAGTGGGAACGCACTAAGCACCATCCCATATAGCTGCTCCCTTCTTCCTAAAGGCATCTCCTTCCCATTTTGCATCGGTGTGAAGCATTTGTAACACACACTTTGTCCCATCTGGGAGATTTTCACTCCTACTCTGTGCTCATGGAAATGACCTCATGGAGCTGAGAGACACAGCTCAGTGCTTGTTGCGTGCTGCAGTCAGAAGGGCTCACAGCACACAAAGCTATACATCATCCACCCAGGAGCTGACAGAAACACTGATTTTGGCACAAAGAGCCCTGCAGTCCGCATAGGTACAGCTACCTGAGATCATCAGCTGAGAGCTGGCTCCTTTCCCATAGAGGACAGTGCTGAGTTTCTGCCCTCTTCTTTCACCACTTCATGCTATTGGATTGCAGCCTCAGGAGACTTCATTTGCAGAGGTTATTCTGCATGGTAGGAAATCAGCTCTGAACAGAGGAGACAAGTTCATTGCAGATCGGTCTCCAAGCTGGAAATACCCTGGTGCTCAAGAGAGGCTTGGAGAAAAGGTTCAATGCATGTAGGGTTCAAGTTCAGTTCTGCCTCTGCCTAGGAACAGCTTTGGCTTTGTTACACCAAGGATTCAGTTACAAGGAGGCCTACAAATATCAGGAGTATCTCAGGGGTGATATTTCCAATTCCTTCAGTAATATCTCTTATCTACCATTCAGATTGCATGCAGCTCCAATCCAAGAGCCCCTATCCAAATACTCCCATAACCCTGCAGTGTTCCACATCTGGGCAGGATTTAACAGCCTGTGGACAAGAATGTACCTTTAATTAATTGCCACCACACCCCCCTACTGAACTGCACCCAAAAGACAGTGGATGCAGATGGGATAAAGCATCCAATGCTTTCCCCACGTGCGAGCATCAGATCCAGAGGGGCTCATTCCTATGAAGCAGGGGTCCTGCAGTTCCTCTCGGTAAGGAATCAGCAAAGCCCATCAGCACTCTTGGCAGAAGCTCTTGTCCTGAAGACGTGAGCACATGGAGAGACACTTGCATTGTGTTATACAGGGAAGCTCAGCAGTCAGCAGGCAGAGGGAGATGGGGGCCTGTTGGGTCCCTGGGGCTGCAGTCCCAGCCAAGGCAGGGCTGTGAGCTCGAATCCATTCTGTATCTATGGTTTTTTCCAGTCTGGGGCTTAAAATAACACAGAGGCTCCCACCACTCCTAAGGGGGAACATTTCGCAGACTACCTGACCTCACCCATAGGAAATGCCTCCTGAGAGCTTAGATTTGCCCTCATCCCCATGCTCCAAGTGCACTGCCAGGAGCAGATGTTGAACTTCCACCCGTTCCAATCAACTGGTTGAAACACCTCTTTGGAAGGGAGATAAACACACATATAACAAGCTATTTAAACAAGGTCCTTGCTAAAGGAGGAAGGCAGAGAATTAGATCTCAGGAGCAGGGAACCAGTGTAGCTTGGATCTGACAAAGAGCCAGGAAATTCACATTCTGGGGCCACTAGCTGGCCAACAGGACCTCCTCACAGCACAAGTGCCAGCCTTTACTTAGAGTGTTATACCTTTTGCTAGGTGATCTAATGGGGTTTTTCTTCCCTCTCTTTATTACTCTTCCCAGAGTAACATCTATAATGTAAGTAGGGAGCTGGGAGTGGAGAGATTGCTGTTTGAAATGCACCACAGATTTATTTGCTCCCAAGTGTGGCTGCTGACACCGAACAGATTGTGGTTGTTATTGCTGGTATGATTCTGATTTGCTGCTGTTACTTCTTAGCACGGTGCCAACAGATGATCCTGCTTTAAAAATATCATTGCAACAGACTGTAAAGTCAGTGCAAACAATCCAAGCCTGAAGGAACTTGCCAAATCCTCCGCTCAGCCCACAGAGGAAGGGGCAGCACAAAACATAGGTGCAAGTGAAGTCTAAAAGCCAATGCAGGAAGGACCACAAGCCCAGCTGCCCATCCCCGAATGCTTACATGCAGGGCCTGCCTCAAGGCTGAGGTTGAAGCAACAACTGATGCTCCCATTGAGAAACCTCAGGTGAATCCTAAGGGGAGGCTGCTGAAGCATTTACTAAGCCGTGTGTCCCTGGCCCATTTTCTAACCATCTCCCTCCTGTCTCTCTTTACAAAGCTGCCTTGCACAGCTTCCTTCCTGGATGAGGCCCAAGGGCAGCTTGGATTCATGGTTAGCCACTGATTCAGGAAGAGAATGCATTCATCATGATAAAGCAATGGCTGAAGCTGTGCTCCCCTTCATTTGTCCTCGGCACTGATTGTTCCTTCTTTCTGGACTTCATTCCCAGTAGGACTCAAAGCTTTATTTGCTTCCAGCCCTTTTTTTCTCCTCAAGTGACCAATTGCAAAGGAGTTCCTAACCAGAGACACAGCCCATGCACCAGAGCACAGAGGTGTTTGTATTCCCAAGTGAATGCATTGCCAATCTCATTGCTTCAGCCAGCATCATCCTTTCCATGATGCACTCTCCCTTTCTTCCACCCAAATGTCCCAGACAGACCCTGAAACTCCATTCAGACTCCCAAAGATGGAATTTTCCCAAGAAATCTTGGTAGGGTCTTGGAAATTAGGACTGGAGAATAAAAAAAGGACTTTTTTGTTCCGTGGAAAGTTGTAATTTTCCCTTTGGTTTCCTAAAGGAGAAAAGGAAGCAAAAGGTATTTAGTTCTTAAGTTGTCAGAGGTGACAGGAGATCAAGAGCTCGAACCAGCCCTGATGTAAGGAGAAAGATGGATTGGGATGCACAGGGACGGCTTCCCTCGGGTCTGAGAGGTTGTGCTGTCCAAGCAGAGGCTGACAGAGGAGCTTCTTGCTTCGGGGATTACACTTTCCTGGCTCTCACCTTGGGAAGTCTTTTTCCCAGTATCCTATGGAAATACATCTATGCAGTCATTCTGCGGGTCTGTCTCCACCCATGTATCCCTCCAAATCCCAAACAAGCTTTGAACCGTTGGCTCAACGCACTGGTTGAGGAATACGGGTCTCAAAGAGGACTACAATCCTAATGGCTCCTTGAAAAGGGAAAAGAAAGACTCTGCCCCAGTGACAGGAGGAGTGCACAGTGAATGCATTGATCTTTAGGCACCAGAGAACCAGGGTCACCAAAGGATCTTATCAATCTGAATCACCCTTCTGCCAGTTCAAAGCCATTCCCCTATTACCTTTGGCGGTTTTCAGAATACATAAAGACACATGGATGCTGCTTCTCTCAGCTGTGCCTGCTTATTGCTCCCTTAAAGCCTCTTCCTTTGCACTTGAGCAAGTTCAGGTTCCCGCGAGGGAAAGCATTGGCTCCAGCACCTTGTACAGGCACAGGCAATGACTGAGCCTCAAACGTGTAGGTCTAAGCTGTGTTGCCCCTGCAGTGCACTGCGCCCTTGCTCTTGCTCACAAGATAACACTGTGTTCCCTCGGATTGCAGGGGAAGCTGGATGCTCTCTGGGTCTTGCTGCGGAAGGGTTACGACCGTGTGTCTGTGATGCGCCCACAGCCAGGAGACAAGGTACCGTGCCTTAGATAAGTCTTGCTTGGATAACGTAGCTGCTTCCAGGTTATACATCATTCTAAGGAATAGCAGGCAATATTTCTGCATATTTTTACTGATCAAACTCATATTCTGAAATAAAACTCTCAATATACCTGAATGCTACAGACATTCAAACTTTCTGGGCACTTGCACAAAGCAAAGTTTGCAGAATGGGGTTTGTTGTGTGACAGGGAGGAAATATTCCCATCTATTGCTAGTGAAAACTGGCTTATGCCAACTTCCATCCATCCATGTGTGCTAACTGTGGCTGGAAACAGAAGCTATTGAAGAGAACAGACTAGTGCCACCTTACAGGAATGATGCTGTCTGTGGCAGCAGGACACTGGAGGGCTACAGCTCATCTCCAAGGTAGGAATCTCCTCCTCTTCAGAGGAATTAAACATCAAGGTGCTTCCTAAGCAATATCAGGATGGTTCCTGTTGTCTCTGCAGACACCTACCTGAGCACTGAAATGACCAGCACACACTCGTGTGTGGTGCCCAGCTCTGAGCACCAGCAGGCACACAGGGGATGTGTGTTCAAGGCACACAATGAGGGTGAATTCAAAGCCCTCTGGTAGCCATAAGGCATTCCCTAACTCCCTGCGAGTTGGATGCCTACACCCAGTATCCCAGAGCTGTTCCCGATCCTCAGTTTTTAATATCTTTAAGGATGGAGATTCAGAGGTTGAATATTTCATTTATTATTTAGTTACTTATTATTTCATATTTCATATTTATTGCTATTCCTTCAGAGGGGAGATTTGCTAAAATGTCTCTGCTGGGTGTGACAGCGATGAAGCTCTCAGAGCACAGATTGCCACTGCCTGGCAATTCCCCTGTGGAATCCAGGACTGAAGAATGCCTGTTGTGTCAATCACTGTTTTCACTCGACGAGCTGAGATTGGATGAAAGATGCCACTGATCCTGGGGAAAACCCAGAGCAGTTCAACTGAAGCTGATAGAGTGATCAGCAATTTCATAACATATTAGGCCAGGTTGGACGGGGCTTGGAGCAAGCTGCTCTAGTGGAAGGTGTCCCTGCCGGTGGCGGGAGGTTGGAACTGGATGAGCCTTAAGGTCCCTTCCAACCTGAACCGTTCCAGGATTCTGTGATTGCTGGTACAGACAGCAGGCTCCATCCCGTTTTGGTGCTGTACCTCTCAGACATGGTTCTGTGTCCTGCACCATAAGCAATAGCAGAATTAGCCCCTACAGGTGTTATATGATCCAGCCTCAGACTAAATCGGTCTCTTTATGATCCTGTTGCGCTATAAAGGGTCTCTGACTTGGGTGCAAGCATCCTTCTGTGTGACAGAGAAGCTGGCTGCCAGAGCACCCAGGTTCATAGCTGCTAAAATCCCTCTTGCTGTCCAATCACCAATTGCAAATGCTGGGGCACCCTCCCGTGTAGATAGGAAGAGCTGCTCAGACTTGCCCTGAGGACAGGCTGCTCTTACAACATGGATTTGCCTTCATGTCAACAAAACTGAGCCTGTGTGGCTTTGACTAACCACGTGTGGCCCTCTCGCTGCTTTAAATCACTGCCAGGCTTGAAGTGAGCCGTTCACGGTAATTCCTTTCCAGCTGTGGCAGAGCTTTCAGGTGATGCCACCCCAACAGTAGAGGCAAAACCGATAGGAGTTAAGCATGGACAAAAGTTCCATCAGTTTACACAGCTGAAGGGGCAGGATTAGGCAGGGCTTTCCCTTCCCCTCCTCAGCAGGAAGGAGCAGGGGTTTGTTCCCCTACCTCAGACCTAAAGAAGAATCTGGCTTTCAAGCACTGGGTTCAGCTTCGCTGTTTCTGAGCCATCTCCCATCTTGCTGCAGACATTCCCCATGATGTGGGTGCTAGATTTAGCCTGTCCAGCCTCCCTGTCCCCATTGCAGACACAAAGGGATTGTACTGGAGCTGTGCTACAGCTGTGCCTTGGGAGCCAAAGCAGTCAAAAAGAGAAGCAGGAAGTTGCCCCTCACTAAATACAGAGAGACTCCAAGCCCCATTTGATCCCTGATCCCTGCCAGGCTCCCTCCATCCTTCTCTGCACCACTGTTCTTCAAAGAGGACTGTAAATGCATGTCCAAACCTTAGGTTCCAAAGAGTGCATGATCCAGGCTCCTTTAGGGCTGATGGCTCCTCCCAGGTCAGCAAACACCAAATATCAGCTGATAAAACATTAGTGCTTTGCTGGGAGTGGAAATCCAGTGGGGAGGTTGGTGCTGAACTGATGGGGATGGCAGCATGGACACATCTGGCACGCAGAATGAGGCCATTTGGCCTGGATTTAGATATTCCTAGTGGAGGAGATGCTGAAGGACAGCAGTGCAGAGGACATTCACACCCAGGCAGCCCTGCACATTCACACACAGCCATTGAGATGCTCCGCAGCCCATGTGTTCCTGGTGCAGGATTTGCCAGCAGAATAAAGCTGTAAGAGTTGTTTTGGCAGTGGTGCTCAGCTCTAAATTCCTGTGGCTTCTCCATGTGATTCCTAATAGCTCCTTTGGATCAGGGACACAGTAAGGACAGGCTTGATCCTCACCAGGTTGCAAAATCCTCAGTGGCAATGCTGCAGGCTTTCATAGCTGTCCATTGGGAAGTTTGGATTTGTTCCATTGGGAAATTTGGATTTGTTCCATTAGGAAGTTTGGATTTGTTCCATTGGGAAGAGAAGGTAAAGGAGTGCTCTTCCCAGCTTGGCAGCAAAGGGGCCCATCAGAGCAGGTATGGACAACCCAAAGCCTTTAAAGTGGCTTTAAAGTGGAAGCCCAGATGGTCAAGACAGGGATGCGCTGGTGTGAACCCGGCCCTGCCAGGTACAGGAGGGAAGCTTCAGGCAGTCGGATGCAGAGCTTTGAGGTATTGCTGCACAAGGCAGCTTTTCCCAGCTGTTTGCTGCCTGCCTGAGTGCATCCCAGTGCCATCCTTTCCCAGGGAGCTGCAGTGTGTGCTCCCATCCAGGCCCTCTGCAGGGATGGAGGAAGCGGAGGGTGCTCTGCCCCTCTCTTTAGCAGCCACCCCAAGGAGCAAGCTCGGTCTCAATACTACCCCGTGTAGACTTCACAACTCAAGCTGAATAAGCACTTCAGAGTTACTCAGCAGCACGCTCTCATGCCCACGCTGCCAGCTGCATACAGGCTGCCAGCTGGAGCAGCCCTTACAGCATGGATGTGCCCTGGGAATGAGGGAAGCAGGGACCAGCAAAGCATCTTGCAGGAACCAGCAGGAGCCATCTGCTTAAGAACATGATGCATTCTCAGGCTGGATAAATAGCCAGACCCTGAGATTTATAGACAGGGGGCTTTACCATATGATATTCCTGAAAGCTACAAGCAGGAGCTGGTTCAGAAGCAATTTGTATCTCTTTCCTGAAGAAAAGAAGGCAGCACATTTCAGACTCAGTGGTGTCAAATGGGCACCTTGATCCACTCACTGGTCAACAAACCCAAGTGAAGCCAGATGAACAATCACTGAAAGGCATCTCTGTTTGCTTTGGAGCCTGCAAAGGAGTTGGACTTAGTCCCAGGGTTACATCATTTTCATATAGAAGCAATCCCTTGCTATAATCAGTTACTTTATCCCTTGCCAGCACATGAGCTGAGCTGTTCAGAAAGATCCTTTGGAACACGGATCCAGCTTCAAACACTGGCTTGACTAATTAATGCTGTTTATCTGCTGGAGCCCACGCAGCCTCCCAGGTACCATCCACACTGTCAAGAAAGATGTCCTGAAGTCCCCTTTAGTCTCTAACAGACATTGGTTCAAGGGCAGTGACTAACAAGTTTACAATTTATATACATTGCAGTGGATAATGTGGGTATTGGAGCTTAGATTCCAGTCCTCCTCCTCTGCGTGACCCCAAAGAATCCCTTTGCCTCTTCTCTGTTCTTGCCCTGAAACCTTCAATCAAGGTTGAGATGCCCTGTACTAGGGCTGAAAAGATGCTGATATAGAAATATATGTAAAGAAGCACAGTATAGAGCTGTTGGAGCGGGTCCAGAGGAGGCGATGGAGGTGCTGCAAGGATGCAAAGATGCTGGAGAGGCTGCGAGCGGGGCTGGTTCAGCCTGGAGAAGAGAGGGATCCTTAAGGGGAGACCTTAGAGCAGCTCCAGTGAATGGGGATACAGGAAACCAGGAGAGGGGCTTTGTCCTGTAGGGACATTGGTGTGGTTTGCTGAAGGCTTTTAAGGATGCCTGTTTTCTCCCAAAGCAGAAGGAAAGGAGAAGGATGCTCAGGCCCTGTTTTGAAGGGCACGAGAGAGGCTGACATGCACTAAAAGGTTGTGAAACTCTTTTTCTTTGGAGTCAAACCTGGCAAAGGCCTGAGGTTACCAACAGGCACAGATGGTTCCAATAAGGGGAGGAAGTTGGAGTCACATGGGATTCCTGTGGTCTTCTCGCATTCCCAGGAGCCTAGGTTTGCATTCTTGTCAGCATTAATGGGGTTATTTTTACATTCGAACCATCATCACGTTGGGGTGATGTAAAAATATATCTGGTTTTTAGAGCACCTTATCACTTTGAGGATGGACCAAGGGAATAACTAAGCCCAGGAGCCAAGTAATGAGATTGTCTTCAAAGCTGAGGCTGCGTTTCCTTGGAAGACATTGTTGTGTCAGGAATTGATGAGGTTATTCAAATGTGTTCCAGGCTCAGACTTGGAAAGGAGCTCTCAATTTGGGAGCAAATGATGTTTTCATCATTATTGCACTGCAGTAATTGTGTTTCCATTTTGTCAAGGGAAATATAGGTAGAGGTGGTATAAATGTGGAGAAGAAGTAGAACAAAACCACGTGTAGTTACGTGGAAAGATGTAGCCTACCTAAAGTAATGGATCCCAGAATCCCAGACTGTTTGGGTTGGAAGGGAACTTAAAGCTCATCCAATTCCAAACCCCTGCCATGAGCAGGGACATCTTCCACTGGAGCAGCTTGCTTGAACGCTGCCAGGGATGGGGCAGCCACAACTTCCATGTGCAACCTGGGATGAAGATGCAGGGAAAGGAGCCTTTTCCAGATCTTTTTGAGTTTTGCACGTTGCTGGTGCCATGATGTGAGCTCAGCCCTTGTTAGATCTGGGTGATACAGTTCTGGTACAGATTGTGGTTAGTTGTCACAAGAGGATGAGGCTATGAAATACATGAAAATGTCCCCATTAAAATGATCCCAGTGGTTCTTTTTTGCTATGAAAGGAAGAATGTGTGTGTATGTGCATGTGCTGACATAAAAACTTCATCTGCATATCACCAGAACCGGCAGCGTAGGAAATAAGCCAAATTCACAGCCAAAATGCATGAGTCTTCCCAACAGCAAAGTGCTGTTTGTGAACCCAAGCTCACAAAGCTCCCTCTGCCCCTCAACGCCCTACTAATGCTTTAAAATCACTGTGAAATGCCCAAACCTCAAATTGATTGGATTTCACAGGAAGGAGTTCAGATCACTCTGGGTTATATCAGCCCACCCTAATGACCCTTTTCATGAAGGGCTCGATCCTGCCAAGCAAGGACTTGAAAACACCCCCAAAGCCTTCATTCTTTGTCCATAGCTGGATACTGAGGAGCAAATTTGGCCGCACAAACCTCCAGTGAGATCACTGAAGTCACGAAATCTGTTGCATTATGGAGTAGCCAAGATGGATGTAACTTGGTGTCCCTCTACTCTGCTCTGTGAGACCTCACTTGGAGTACTGTGTGCAGTTCTGGTGTCCTCAGTGCCAAAAGGACATGGAACAATTGGAACAAGTGCAGAGGAGGCCACGAGGATGATGAGGGGATGGGGCACCTCCCATATGGAGATAGGATGAGAAAATTGGGGCTGTTCAGCCTGGAGAAGAGAAGGCTGCGTGGAGACCTCAGAGCAGCTTCCAGTATCTGAAGGGGGCCATAGGGATGCTGGGGAGGGACTCTTCATTAGGGACTGCAGTGATAGGACATGGGG
>JANRGW010053743.1:0-28225 GCA_024733675.1 Psilopsiagon aymara | reverse complement strand
CAGCGCTGTTCTCAGGCCACAAGTCAAAAACACAGTGCTGCACCAACTACTAAGAAGGAGAAAAATGACTGCTACTGTTGAACCCATGACATATCAATACCTTTTCCTCTCCTCACAATAGAAAGTGGGCAGCAAATCACCCTGTGAAGTTCTTTATTTCTAATAAATGAATCTCAAATTCAATTTCAAAATTAAATTAAACCAGCACATATTAAGTAGGCAGCACCCTGTTGGTGGCTATAGCTGCCTCTTGCTATGTAATCAAAGCTCCTGCAGTAGAGCAGGTAATTCTACCTGAATATGCAAGACAGCATTATCAAAATGTACACTATAATATGAGATCTGCTCCATTAAACCACACCGCAGCAGCTCCCTGCAGAGAGGCTGTGTAGTGCTTAATTGCTCTTAATAGCCACAGCCACTGCTGCTATCATTTTTCTGTGTTTTATGTTTTCCTTATGAGTATAGTGGGACAGTCATGTTGTTAATAATGCACGCAGAATACGTAATCCATAACAGACACATTATCAAGATTATTATTATAATTATATACAGAGTAAAGTGACCTCCCTGTAATTTTTACTCAGGCAAAGTAAGGAGCAGATTTTAAATTCCTCTATTGTGCCGCCATTTGACAGCATCCCAGATGCAGCTGATTTGCATTCTCTGTTTATCAGTGGCTTTTTTCCAGCAAAGGAAAACGTTTCTGCTCACATCTTGCTCTTAAAACCTGCAGTAAGCTTCATTGTGTCCTCATACCAAAGGTCTTCCCTGGCAAGCAGATTGAACAGAAATTCTGCTTTTGGTCTGAATGCAACAGGCTGCTGAACATCTTCCTCAAGACCTGAGGGAGTTCTTCTTTCGACACACACCAGAATTCATTGTATTGGTATTCATAAGAGTTAAGAACATTTTGGAGCTGCTATTTTTTCATTAATTCACATGCTACGGTGAGTGTTTTGTTTGCATCTTCATCTTGATGGCTCCACTATTTTGTCAGCTGGGGCTTGTAAATGAGAACACTTGTTGATTCAAAAATTAATGTCACCACATTACCTCACCTGAAGAAATTAGATTGCTGCAATTATTTTTTTCCTAAAAGGGCATTTCCACATTACAATGGAAAGGGTCTGAGCTGTATAATGTGACACTTGCTAGCATTTCTCAAAGAACTTTACAAGATAGCCATCTACGATTTTCTGAACTTGGCAAAGGGCAAGCTGAGACTGGAACCTGGGCATCCTGAACCATGCTCTGCTTCACAGCTTTATCCTGCCATTCTTCCTGTTACTAACAAGACTCATGGCTCAAACTTGCTTCTCAAAGGCAAAACTTACCCAGACCAATCTTCCACGGCTTCATGTCAAAAGTAGCATTATCAGAGTGGAGGACCTCAGTGGATAACAGTTGCGTGCAGTGATGACTGCCACATGGGGTCTGCGTTCCCTGGAGCATCGTTCACGTCCCTCCAAGATGCACACTGATTGGTGGCTATTTACTACATCATGTATAAATTTATACAGACACAGCTGGATGTCACCTGCACTTTGCGTTTGTTCAGTTACCCGAGCACCTCCAGAGAGGTTTATCCAAGCTGCAAGGAACTCCAGTTAGTAGCAGCAGGCAGGTGCAGCGCCTCTAGTACATAGAGTGAAAAGCAGAAGCCTCTAATCACAGCTGATTATCTGAAGAACCACGCCATTCCTAACTTTTGGATCATTCAACAACATTTGAGATTGTTAATAATTCATTTGCAGATGTTGTAGAACTCTAAATGTGGCTGATTAAACGCATTTGACGTTTCTCTTGAGAGAGGAACCACTCAGGAAACCACTCAGTATCTGCAAATGTCTTGGAATTAGTGTACTCATAATTAAGGTTTCACTTACAATGTTTTCCCCTTGTACAGAAAGAAAAAGCGACCTCTAATTCCAAATGTAGTGTACACTGGTGGATAACTACAGTACAATGATTTTAAATTCACTGCAGCCATTCAGCAGCTCTGCTATGTAATGATTAGTGGTCCAACAGGGCTCTGCCTTCCTCTGCTAAGACAAAAACTTACAGACAATGAGCTCATGCAGCTTCTATATGCCTAGGGGAGGAGAGCTAGAAAACGGTTGTCTGGCAGCTCCCCAGCTCCTACAATTGCTGCTCTGTGATATGCATCCCAAAAAACCCTTCTGGTGGCTGCCTAAAAATAGAGCCCTGGCTTTACCCTGGCAGAAAAACCAGCCCTTCGCAGGGTGACTTCGTGGGAGTGCCACAATGCAGCCAAGTCCTTTGGATCAGATGGGCAGGATCCAGGACAGGCTTTAAAGGGAATAATGAGCTTTATACCACCTTTGTGGCTCTCTGATTATTTCACCAAACTTGAGTCAGTTAAGATTTCCAGGTGAAATGTGGACATTCTTAACTGTCCATTAAAACTCTTTTCCAAAACCACACTTCCTAAAATTGGATCTTTTTTCAGCTCCGATTTTAAATCCCATTTAGATTCACATTGTAAATCTGTTGCTCCTAAAAGCAAAAAAACCCTCCCACACCCACTCTTCTCTCTCCTTTTTAGTCTAAGAGAAGGTGTCAGATTAGACAAGATACAACATACAATTTCTACAAGGAACACATTTTCTACCATGCCTATGTATTTTGGCTACATGTTTTGCCACTAATAAATGTTATAGCAGGGCAGCAGACCACTTAGACACGACCATTACCTGTATACTCACGTTATGTATGTAAGAGCTAGGCAAGAACACTATGTACAGACACAGAAAAGATGAAAATAAAGATAAATCATTAAAGGGGTTAAACTCAGCATTCCTTGCCTTTCATTCATGTGGCATAACCAGGGGAGAGGTGTTAAATCCATGAAAGTAAGTTTTGGGATGCAAATGTAATCTTATAGAAAAATTGTTTTCTGCAAAGTTAAATTTACTCAGATCCAGCATATGATCAATTGATTTTCTTCTTACAAATATGAGTGCAGCAAGGTGGAAACTCTGCATTGGTGACTACCACGCTAAAGGAGACTCAGAAAAAAACAAGTCTTATCCTGTATGAAAGTCTGCAGCTCCCATCATATTCCACCAGTTAATTTAGACAACAGGAATGTTGTTACTGTACAAATGCACAAGTCCTTTAGTCTCACCCGCAGCCCTTGACTTTGCTTTACTAAAGCAATAGTCAGGTTGAACTTTGTTTACACATATTTCTAGCTTTCTAATTTCTATTTAAAACCTGTCAGCCCCTCCTGCCATTTCGTCACCAGAATGCACGGTCTGAAACCACCACAGTCACACAGACTGTTAGGGGTGGCTGGGGCACAATGGCAGATTTAATGAGATTCTGCCTTCTGCACTCCTGAGCCTCCTCTTCACAACAAAGGAGTTGCTCTATCCGAGGGATCTTTAACTGCTGGGAAGAGCTCATGGATATTTTAACCTAGAAAGAAAAAAAAAGAAAACAATCCCTGTTGAAAATACCGCAACTTTGAGCAATTAAAAATAATTATCAAACCCTCAAACTTCATGTCTTTCTTACTTATTACAAAACCACTGTGTTTCTTGTGATTTTATTCTGTTTCTCCTCTGCTCTTTTTAGAGTCAGCATATTGCGCAATGCTGATCCTAAACAAGAGTTCAAAGATGTGGGTAGCTTCCCAATGTGGCAACACCTTTTACATCAGTCTTGTTTGCATATGACACAAAACAGGCGAACTTCACATAATTCTGTACTGTATAGCATTAGTTGTTTCCATGCCAGTAATTTTTGTGATATCCCACATAGTGAGGCCATATTTAAGCTAAAACTCATCTTCAGCCCAGGGAAGATGCAGGAGCAGGAACTGGAAATGCATCCTCTATCATGGACCAGTGTTCAATGCTGCCATAATTTAATATGTAGTTGAAAAGAACACTTCACATGGAGAGCTGAGGAGAAGTCTGATTATCTTCAGTGTTGGTTTGGCCACAAAGTTCCTTTAAGGTTAGTGTAATATACCCTCTGTGCTGATCGCTGCTTCACGCATAGGTGGCCATGTCAGACTCCAAATCTCTTGGCTCCAAACTAAGATGCTATTTATAGATCCTCCTTAGCCCTCCCTACCTGCCTTCCAAATAGGCTGAAATACCAACTCCAAAAATACAAAACCCTTTTCAAGCACAAGGAAGACAACAGAGAGGATGCTAAGTAGTCTGGATGTTAAAAATACGCTAAGATAAATTGTGGCAGGCAGATCGAGTCCCCAAGGAACAAAGTTTTGACAACAAGCTTACAAGAAAATTCTGAAGTGCAACCAATATAATCAATACTATGCTTTTCACATCTATCTGATCTACAGGTAGACTGCCAGAAAATCACATTAGCTTGATTTCATTAACCCTGCTAAAGACAACATTTACATTTATAACTTGATACTGGATGCTCACTGAAGCGCTCTCCAAAGCCAGGTGATGAACGAGGCTGGGGAGGCCTCTCTTTCCTATCCCTTGGCTACCACTGCCTGCCACAGGGAAGATAAACAGTAACTAGCAGCCTGGCCATGCTACAGACCAGGTTGTCTGTGGGAAACTGGACTGGTGACCATCTGCAGATCATCAAGAATGCTGAGGAGCCCAGTTCCCCTCAGCAACCTTAGGCTTTGGGGAGCTGTCTATCTTTAAGCTGGCACCTCTATGGTTACTTTCTGAGCTAACTAATTTATTAATCAGGTTGTGTGGTTTCTTTTCCTTCCACTTACCATCCTCCTGGCACAGCCCAGTACATGACTCAGGAAGCCTAACTTAATCATCTTCATTATAAATTCTGAGCCTATTTCATTGCAGATAAAGCTCTTGGTGACCAGCTCCTACAACTAAAATATCCAGAATGGAAATAAAAAAGTGGGACTTCACCTTTGGATTGCAGATATTTAAATTAACTCCTGTGCTACAGAACCTTTCCAAGGAAGCAGGCAAAAGCAGCAGCAGACTGTTTACAAATGTATAAATTATGTGACCTTTAGAAAATACATACTTTACATCTCAAACTACAAAGATAACATAGAATTTAGTTATCCTACACCAAGACTGCTGGGACATTTGCATTTTCCTAAGGAAATTACTTTGCCTTGTAGCTCACATTTTATATTGCACAATTTTCTGCCGGTGCATTTCATTATCCAGTGCTCAATCTTCTCAATAGCCTAATGCTGACGTTCTTAAGAAATTAAATTTTTAATGGTCTTCTTGATGAACATGTGTTTTGTGGTATCTGAAAATAGATGTACTTTATTTCTAGACTAGATGCGTATTTTACCTATTGAGCTGTACGTTTCGGTAGCTGTGGCTTCCTATCTGTTAAGATGGAAAAACAATTTAAACAGTCATTTGCCTGACAAGATGTGATTATTTTTTGCTGCTACATATCCTAAGTTGGATTTATGGTTTGCCATTTTACTTTACGTCTTTCAAAGCTCAAAGAATGAGGAGCGCATTCCTTTATCAATTCTTGGTGGGTAAGCACAGGAGTTGTACGTTGTATATCCATATGTACATACACACACACATCTTATAGCACAGGCAATTGGAATACACAAAACAGCAGGTTCTTCAGTTAAGCTGCTGCTACAGATAGGGGAAGAAAAAAGGGAAAGGGAGCAAGCAAGCCCGTGCTTGACATTCATAGGTTAGGAATGAGGTGTGAGGACACCTGTTCTGCCACTGAATCTGACTTGGGCAGCAGATGATGAGTTTGCAGCTTGATTTTCTCATAAGAAGGCACTAGCCCTGGCTAACCAGGGCTTCCACTACTTATATGGGTTTCTGGTAAAAGAAACTACAGCCAGCGATGCTATTCACCTGAAAATACTTTGGCTGTCTAAAACTGGGCATCTAAGTGAAACCAGCACATCTTTCAAAGCTGCTATGCCTTTGCTAATCTAAGAAAATGCTGAGAACATTGGGCTTTGCTTTTCATTATAAATAGATGCCTTGTGTGGTGGGGTAACTTACTGCACCTCTGCTGCCATCATTGAGCACAAATGGTTTGGCCATCTTGACTAATATTTACATAAAGCCAAAATATCCCACAGGTCTATTCGTGTTTCACTGTGTGACAAATACATGTGCACCCAGTACCTAGGGGAAGCATCAGTCCCCACTCAGGACAGCTTGCTTCCTCCCTGTGCCCTAGTGAGCAGCAGCAGCAGGCAGTAGATGACTGACATGGCACAAGGGCACAGCTGTGACAGGTCCACCTCCCGGGACCCAAGAAAGGGGAGAGCTGAAGGGAAAAATGTTTGAAGTCTCTTCAGATGCAGCACTGTTCCTCCTTTAAACCCACTAATGTACTCCACTGTTTGTACACCTTGCCTACCCCAGGCTCCTGTGGGCCCTGCACCATGCCCATTGAACCCCTTGGGAGCTGGGCTACCTCAGGACATGCTTGTGTGTGTTTCTGCCTCAAACACACCTCTCCACTTGAAAAAACCCAAACCCTTCATTTCACACAACACAAATTTTTACACAGACCTTGAAACCGTTTCTAAAGCTCTTGTATAAAACTGAAGCACAAGGTGGAGATAAGAACCAGCTTAAGATGAAATGAAGTGTATTCTCTTCTGAACATTCCTTTCCAGTTCAGCTTCTGAGGGTTTTTCCCTTTCCAGCAATCTGCAGACTGCTTTATTTAGTGCGGACTTCCATTTATTAGGAAAACCAGTATCCTGTTTCAAGAAAAGAAAAGATCATGCACTGCTTTTAACCCAGGAAGCACCTTCTTCCTAAGTGCTTCTGTCGCTGACAGCATCTGTGGTAACATACTTTCTGCAATCCTTCTTGTAAGGTAATTACTGAAGAATTAATGTATCATGTAAATGTGTTGAGACAGCACTAAAGCCCAATGCAACATATTCCTCATCAGAAAGAAAGTGTCCTTCACTCCAGGAAAGTATTGTGACTGCAGAAAAGCCTGACAGGGATCATCAATGATTACAGCATATAGCAGCTTTAGTTCTGGCCCCCAGAACAAACCAGTTTGCTTTCTTTGCCCGTGATTTGATATAATTTTCTATTTTGCAAGGCTGACAGCACAGTTCAGCTGACTTTTAAAGTTCATTTCCAGAATAGACTTCAATTTAGTAAGTAATTTGCAGAGACTATCTCTCTGATTGCAGCATGTTTTTCTGCCCATTGCAGAAAGCACAAAGAGGAAGACAGACAGTGGCATTAGCGACCCCACATAATCTCTAACAAAGAAGCTCTAACACAAAATGAGATTGTAAGTAAGTGAATACATCAAAGTGCTGAGATGCCAATTAGCTACTTTTATGCCAATTATTCTTTTATTTACAGGGTGGTCTTTCCTTAGACCTGAAATTGCAGTAGCTCTGATGCTAGCATCGAGTCATAGGGTAGATAAATCACAGAGCCGGATTACTGAGTCTGCAAAGAATGTTATGTTCTTGAGCCTAACCTGATGCTACAGCACTTGCAGGAAATCTATGTGTGTGTCTCTGAATGAGATGAAGAATGAGATGAAGCAATTCCTGAGACACTTTTTGATGAAGCATTCTCCCTGCTCACAGGGGTGGAAGGCTGCTCACATGGGCAGCTAGAGCTTTGGGTCCACATTCCTACCTTTCTCTGTTCTTCCTTGTGAGTGCTGGAGAGCCCTTTCAGTGAGTTCAGCCCTTCTTGGGCACTTCAGCAGCTCCTCCAAGCCCAGGGGGGAATCCCATCTCACTGTTGCAGGCAACACAACAGTTTAGCGAGGCAAATGTCAAGTGTACCAATATTACCGGAGGGATCATGATCTGGGAATGTACTCCAATTATCATTATCCATCTGTTCCTACTCTATTACATTCATCCAGTTAATGGTCTCTATGCTCCTGCCTGCCTTTAGAAAGACAAGTCTATTAAACACAAATTTGTGTTATCTTTAAGGAGAGATGGCTGGAGGCTTTCCAGAAAAATCTGGAGGGTTCTGTTCCGTTATTTTCCTGGTGACACCCAAGCTGAAACCAAACCCACTGGGTCGGCTTCCTGCAACAACACAGGAGCTTTCCTGGCCATGCTCGCTCTGTCCCCAGGAACACAAAGGTCTTCTTACCTGCAACTTGGCACCCCGAAGTGCTACTGCCCCCTTTCTGCATGGCTTCCAGTGTATCCCACCTGCATTAGCCACACCACCACTCAACTGGCCCTGCTGGCAATTAGAAAATAGCATCTGGGAGTCTGCGGGCTACTGCAAAGTTTCCTTAACAGTCCAAAAGGGAAACAGGTCCACTGCTTGCTAGCTTGAACAAACAGGGCTGCCATCCGTGCTAACCTTAGAAAATGGTTAAGAGGTCATAGACAAAGCAAGAGGTGCTGCTTAGTGTATGCAGCACACACACAGGCAGAAAGAAATAGGCTGATCAGATCTTGGCTGTGTCATATAACACAATAAATACAAAAAAATGGGATTATAACTACATCAGTTCAGTTTCTAGGAGATGAAATACAAAAAATTACCTGCAAGTAGTCTGGCCGATCAGTTGCCAAATGTTTCTGAATATCTAAAGCAACTTCACAAGACCATAAGAAAACTCACAAGTCCATTTCTGGATGAGGTTCAGAGTATTTGCCTTTATTGGGAAAATATTTTAAGTTTGTTACATTCCGTTTTCATCCTTTGTAGAGCTGTAGCACAGTACATTATCACTTGCTTAGCTGTGCTCTGCTAATAAATACCTACAGAGAAATTTATGGCAAAAACCTGGTTGCACTGAGCTCCGCAGGAGTCCACCACCACAGCCATTATTATCTCCCAGGCTTTGTCCTGATCCTTAGAGACTATGTCTGTGAAATAGGTTCTGTCCCTAAGGCAAAGCTCTAAAGCTCCCTCCTGTTTCTAAGCTTTTAAATCTCGTGTTAAAATCTGCCTTAACTGGGCATTAGGTTCCAAACCCCTTTCACAGATCTAGAAGATATTTCATATGTTCTCACAGTCTAAATAGTAAAATTGCTCAAGATTCTGATAAAAACAACACAGCTGTAATAGGATGCCAAGTGGGAGTTCGTGTGATGACACATTCTCAGGACTGTCTCCTGGGAAGCTCTCTGCATGTGGGTAGGGATATACAGCTAAAGGAGGATCACCAGAAAGCAACAGAATTAAAAGCACCCAGCTTATGTTGCCACCTTCAGAGATTCCAGGCAACCATTTCCACCTCCTGATGTTGTCCAGCATGTGCAGAGGCAGGCTGGTCCTGTACCAGTCCTGAGGAGATACTGGCTCCTGTTAGCAGCAGCAGTTGCCTCTGGTACCATTAGTCATTCATGCAGGATGTCTTGGGGAACTTAGGAGAGATGGCAGCGTAGACTGTTCTTCAATATCCCATTCCATTATCATGGTTTGCTTGCCTGCCTGGTATCTCTCAGGCCTGCCCTCAAGAGCATTTTTTCTGTTAGGGTGATTTCTTTTTGCGGGACTATCTCAGCCTTTCTCAGGCAGGCGAAGTGAAAATGGAATTCTGTTCAAACAGACTCATTAAAAGAAGGTTATTAAGATTCATTGAAATACAACTGGTTTGTGCCTTCCTTGTTGAATACAAAGAATTGTGCTACAAACAACAGGGCCAAAGGCCAGTTCTCTCTAGATAACACATTCCTCCATCTATTCTGTCCTTGCCAGCAGCTATCTGCTGGAAAATGGATGATGGCTTCTAGAAGTGTCTGTTGCTATACATTCACACATAAGGGAAAAAAGGACTTTTGTGGCAAGCAGGACATTCCAAACATGTACAGCGCAGCACTGCTTTGTTTCAGGAAGGTGTGCTTGCAGTGACTGATCTCATCAGCACAGCACACCAGAATGGTAACTTCATTTTTAATGCACCGAAGCTGTGCAATGGCCAGTGATTGTTTCATGGTCTTAAGGGAAAAACAGAGGCATTTCTAGCTTCCCTCCCCTAAGACTTTCAAAGCTGGTTTCCAGGAGTGCCTTTGCTACTCACAGCCACCCTCTGAATTGCTCTGGTAATGGGTTTCCCACCCTAGGACCCCCTGAGAGCTTTTGGGACTGCCTGTGATATTTGGCCATGCATGATTGCTGTGACCGATGTCTTCTTGTGCACACACCAACCTGTCAGCAGAAGCACTGAGTATGCTAACAGGAACCAAGCTGGGTAGAGGGAGGGCTAGCAGTGCTTTGAAACAAGGGCAGAAAAAGCTTATCACACCCATGCTGCTGCATGCATCCCTACCTCTCCAGCCTATCCAATGGGCTGCTCCTGCTATGTCCTCAGTGACAGGAGAAGGGAACAGAGGATGTCTGGGGACTAGAAGAGGCCAGGTCTAACCAAGAGCTGTGTTAAAAGTCCTCCCAGTTGAACTGTGCTTACCTCAGCTGCACTGGAAACCACTACCATGCAGCTGATGCTAGAGAGGGTCTAGCTCTTTTTTGAAACAACTGAGATTTTATTCCCTTCCTTTTTCTGCTCCCTGCTTTTGTTTCCAGCTCAGGGAAAATAAAAATAACCCAAGAACCAAAACCCACAACCAAACAAAACAACAGCAAAGAAAGAACAAAACCAAAGTGCGGCAGATCAAGAGAGCAGACAGAAAGCAGATCGAGAGCTCCTGTTCTTCCTACCTCAGAGCACATGGGCAATCAATGACATTAAAAGCAGCAAAAAAGGAGCTTATGTAAGGAAGAACTGTTTCAAGGAACACATAATTAGACCAAGGAACACAGTGCTGTGAATGGACATCCAGGGCAAGGACACAGTGAAATTTGAACAATCATCTGTGTAAAAGGAATAATCGAGTTTTGAAAGTTAATGACTTTGTGTGTGTGGAAATGATGTAACACAGCATGTTCCCCATTTTAAACTAGTTAGGATTAGGAAGAGCCCCCTTGGAAATGCAGACTAGCGTACCATAACAGCTTAAAACAAGGCTCCCTGGGCCTTCCTGGGAGCTACTTGGAGATCCCTGTTTGCTGAAGATCCATTTGACCAGATGGACCATGGGGCTGCCTTGCTGCCCTTTTCCTTGTTACTTTCCCTGGTACTTGGTCAAGAATAATACAAGAGCAGCCACAAACCCCTCCTGCTCCACAGCTCACCTACCTGCTCCACACACCGGTGTCTCTGGCTGCCACCAGTGCCTGGATGCACCTGCCTTTGAGAAGGGGAAAAACCCATCTATGTCCAACACTTAGGAGAGCATTTAGGAAATAAATTTCATTACTGTATATGCAAACTCCATTTGCAGCTTGAGCACACAAGACTATTTATGAGAGGAATTTGCTGCTGGAGATAATGAACCAGTTTTCACCAAAGTGTAAATCTGCCTTCTGCTTGTAGAGGCTGAGCACAGATCATTGCTACTGAGTGCTCTGCTAATAGTGTAAACAGAGATGACATTTAGAGTATTGTTTAACTGAGGGAGGAGATTTAAGTCACTTCTACAATAATATCTAATGGGAAGCAAAGCTCTGCAGACTATACATCACAGCTCTGGCAGCAGTCTAATATCTTTAAGCTACATCTTTAAATTATGAATAATGACAATTGAAAAACCATAATTCTTTGTTGTGGTAGGCAGCTCTGGGTAAGACACTCTCAGAATGATTAGAGCCCAAATCATGAATGCAGTACCTGTCCTCATCCCGTGGAATAGTTCATAGGATCAGCACAAACATTATAATAGTTTATTGCACCTCTTAAAACCAACACATTGCAAAGTGCTTCCCACCAGTGATCTTTCCACTTAGGAATTAAGCCACTTCTAATTCTATAGCTGAGCATCTGAGAGCATGAGGAACGAGTAGGGCTCACATCTTAAAGAAGTTAGTTGTAAATCTACTCTTTTTCCAGTTTCCTCCAGGCAATGGTTTCCTTATTCTGTAGCAAGGCAACTTAACTTTCAGAGTGTGTGAGATGAGAGTGACATCTTTTCTGTCCCTATAGCCCAGAGGAAGCCTTGTGTCTGTGCTCCCAAAACCGCACTCATGTCTGTGTGCTTATTTCTGCAGTAGCACAAGAGAAAGAAAACCTCTGAGCAGTGCTGGGTTATGTGAAAATTCAATTAGCTTTGAAATTAAAGTTAATTTAGCTTTCAAATTTACGCGCAAACAACTTACACATTGCTAAAGGCAATATGAGAGTTGCAACATACGTATCCCTAAATTTCAGTGACTGCGGGAACACAGCGCATTATTCTGTACAAGCTTGAGCTGGTTCAGCACCCCTCCATGTGGAGACTCCCAGGCACAGGCAGAGACAGCCACTTCCTTCTGCTCAACTGAAGAGCCTGTGCCAGCAGCGCAGAAGGGGGAAAGCTGAAGGCTGGTTAGATGGAGAGGCTTCTAGAGAAACAAAGCAGGACTACGGAAGAGCGGGTAAGGGCTGAGCTAGGTCCACAATAGGGTGGTGAGACACTGGAGGGCTTCAGGCTTCTAAATCCGAATGTGCAATCTGGCACCAAAGGACAGGAACACTTACACAGTGGGCAGGACCAAGGGCTCAACTAGGGGGACATTTCTTCTCACAGTGTGTGTGGGACCTGCAGGCTCTGGTGGTGGGTGGGAGAAGCACTGTGGCTCTGCTTGTCCCTGCCTCCCTCCATCCCCTGGCTGGGGTGGGCTGGAGGGCAGGCCAGTGGTGGTGACAGTATTTCCTTTATCACAGACCAAAATAGCAGCTGGCCTTAATGCAGGCTTTCTCTCTAACCACTTTTCTTTTAATCAGTTGAATAAATGCCAACCACCATCCATGCACAACAAAGCAAGATAGAAATGCTGGATAGAACTGCCAGGTCACTTATTTAACCTCAGGAGTTTCATCTGACTGTGCCTCCATGAGGGAGAAGTGGGACAGCCGCTGTCCAGGTTAACACCATAAGTGAATTAGCAGCAGCATCCATAGGCTTGAGAAGTAAAGAAAATCACCAGAGCAGAACCACATGAGGAGATGAACTTCTGGCAGCTTAGCTCAAGCTCTCTGTAAGAGCAGGCAGGCTGCAGGCAAGTAGAGCAGCCACAGAAAGTGGCACATATAATTTCCTAATGCATTTTTTTCTGCTAGCAAATGTGAAACTTGTTAAAAATGGAAGACCAACAGCACTGAGAAATAAAGGAAGACAGGAAACTGGTAGCATTAGCATAAGATTTCACATACCCTCTGTCAAGAAGCTCACCTCAATCTTGGAACCCCAACTCCAGTGAGAAGCTGTGGTAGTCCTATTTATACAAGGTGCAAGGGCTGTCCAGCAGCGTGAAAGCCTGTTTCTAAAGCTGTACCCAGATCTGCCAATTTTCAGTACACTAGAGCATGTCTGACAAACAGACTTTCTGCTGGACCTTGATCAAGCATACTAATGCTGATCAGGCACACCATGCTTGCTGGGGCCTGAGGTCACCTGCAACAACTTGCTGTAGCACTGGAACATTGCTCCTGCACTGAGCCTCTGCTGTCCCAGGCAGCCACTTCATATAACCCTGTTCATCAACAAACCAACCAAACATCAGGTCCTTGCAGTGAATTACAAATGCAGTAGGCTGGTCCATCATTAGATGTGCCACAACAGTCTTTCAAATTGGACAGAACCCCAGATGAACACCATGCCACCGTGGGCCATGTGCCCTTTTGTTTTCTATTACCTTCTCCCAGGGTCTGGACACTGAATGTGGCCCTATGTGCAGGATCTCTGTGCCTCCCAGACAGCAATGATCTGGAACAAAGGTGAAATTCTTTGTTGAGAGAGATACTGGGTGTTCAGCCCTGTGCAGGTGTGGGAGAGTCAGTCTCCTGTGTGGTGCTCCAAACACCAAAGGCAGTGTTGATGGTACTATCGATACCTCAGAACACAGGGGAGGAGACAGAAGTCCCTCTGGGTTTCTGCAGCCTGCAGAAAGTAGATCGGCATCACTGTGAGACCATTCCAGGCTGCCTAGGGAGTGCTCCACAGGTCTTAGCTATTGGTAGATCTCAGTGTGTAGTCATTGTCTCAGTTTAACCAGTGCATTTTTGCTCAGGGGATTTAAGTCAGGTTTTCCTCCCCACTCTCTGTTCCAACTGATGGGGAGATACCTACAGGACAGCAAGAACTCTTGGGGGGGTCACTGAAGTTTTCAGCTCATCATCCTAGGAGAGCACATCCATAATGAGAATATCTCTCAATCAGCATTTAACTTAATAGGTTGCAATTACCACAAACTACCAACATTAAAATGAGATAAACCAGCAAACATACCAGCTGCACCTCCAACTCTGCACAGCACCCAAGATGGCCAGTCTTCCTTTCCAGCAGCTTATTTCCCCTGAAGAAGCCAGCTGCCAACACTGTCAAGCTCATCTGTTTTGAACATTAACTCTCACTTTCTTGGTGGGCCTTTGCCATAGAAACCTTCCTTAGCAACAGGAAGGCAGAGCAGCAACAGCTCCAGCCAGAGACATTAATAAGGCAGCCCTGGTCTCTGAGTGGCACATCACCTTGTGTCCTGCCTCCCCAGCTTACCTTCTCCAGTGGAGTGTAACTAATAGGTGAGCATTTCCAGCAGAACCCGGGTGTGAGGCAGGAGAGAAACACTTCATTGGAAAACTGTTTTGGACCACTTTGAAATCACCCTTTGATGAAGTGCTTGTGGCCTGATTTATGACCCAGCTTACACAAGGGAGTTTGTTGCACCTGTATAGCCCTGGCATGCAGAGGATGATTTCTGATTATGGCCATGGGCACAGGGGATGAGGAACTGACATATGGAGCATCTCAACCCATGCTCAGGAGACGCTCTGCCTAAGTGAGAGAAGAGTAGAATGGCTCAGGACACTGGAAACATCCTTGTGAGCTTTCTGGGATGAGAAAACTCTGATCAGCTCCCATCCTGAGCCATCACCTGTGATGCTCACTGACCAGTGGGCAATGATCCCTTCTGTATCTATGTCTAGGGGTAGTACTGGTGCCAGTGATGCTCACATGCCCTGGCTTTATCCCTACTACCAATTTCTGCTATATCTCCACTTAACTGCTATTTCTTTTACTGATTAGGAAATTCATATTTGCCTCTCTGATGGGAGGGATGGTGTAAAGAGAAAATCAGTCCTATTTGTGAAGTACTGTGCGAACAAAGGAGCAATCCCCCATCACTGTACCAGCACTGGGAGATCACACACTGAAATGCAGGCAAGAAAAACTGGCACTGCAAATTCCTAACCAAGAGGTGTCCAGGCTGTAAAAGAATTGGTGAAGGATCAGAGACAGCATTTTTATTGCTTCTGTACCATCATCGTCTGCCCAGGTCTGTGCCTTTCCATTCCCAATAGCTTCATTTTGTCAGATAAAGCAGGATGCATGTTACTGTGAACTTCGCAGTTTTCTCAGGGAAATAGCTGACGGCTACTCTGCAGACAAGGGTAAGTTTGCTCTGCCTGTGCTGTGAAGCAGGTCTGAAGTAGTAGCAACTCACCAAGCATGGTCAGCCTGGATCCAGAGACAAGCTAAAGCCAGTGATACCCAGCGTCCCCTGCAGAGCCTACTTGTGTCCAGCCACCTCTGAGGCCAAGTGCCATAACAAAAAGCTTCTCTGGGCGCATCCTCTCTGAAGCAGCAGCACAAGGACACGCACATAGAAGTATGAAGATGGGCACTAACAACCACTGCCAGCTTGAGGACCCTGTAACTTTATCTTTCCAATCTCTGACTCATCCTGTCACAAACACACCATACAAGCTCCCTGCTGCTACCAGCATTACACTGTGACTCACTGGTAAATCTGCAATGCTCACACTTCTAATGCTCCCTGCCAGGCTTTTTATTATCGCTCTGCTGCCTGTGGGATAATAATCTCAAGGAAGAGCCCTCATGGCCTTCATCTCCAAACACCCCTGCTCTGCATACCTGTGAGCACCAGGACATAATTAACTGCAGCAGCTGATCCGAGTTCACAAACCTGGCTTGCAAGGAATAGGAAATGATCAGTTCATCTTGCTTGTCCTATTCTGTGGGATCAGATACATTCATCCTTATGGTCACAGAATCTGCAGACTTTTTATTATATATTAAAAACACAGTTAAGCAGGATAATGCATTTCTGTTCTTTTGCGAGTTTGGTTTCACATTTTGATGCTTTCTAACTTTCATCCAGTGACAAACATTTCTGTTTTAAGATAAGGAAGCATTTATTGATGCCTCTGATCAAAACTCTGGCCCTGAAAGGGTTTAGATTAAAGCACATTCACTCAACACCCAATTGGAAAACAACAGGTTTGACTAAATGATTTATTGGGTATGTCTGATCTCAAAGACATTTGGAAACTTGATTATATCAAAAGCTACAATTTATGAAGTCCATTTTCCTCTAATCTAAAGACATTAATCTATATTTTAGATGAATACTTACTGAATTAAATGAAGGAATCCAACAATAAATCCTATTTATTACACACGCAAGTACTCTCACATAAAGCTATGAATAATGACATGTGAAAAGTTCATAGAAAAATGAAACATGCTAAAGGTTAACTGCAATGTATCTTTCACCATCAAGAAATTTTCAGGACTTAGAATATTCTTGGCATAAGGTCAAAGCAAGTATTTGTTCCTAAGAAACAGGCCACCACCTAAGCAATAAGATGTACAAGACTGGGCAGTGCCTAATCCCCAGGAGTCTGAGCACATTACCCAGGGCATGCTCGGGTAGCGCCATTCTTGGTGCAAGCAATTCAAGAAAATGGAACTGCCTTCAACTCTGCCTTACTCCGCGGTAACTTTAGCAGACCTTTGTTTCTGCGGAGCCACATGCATCAAAGACAGTACTTGCTCTCGCAGGGAGCCAGGCGAAGGAGGCTGAGACAGCCAAAAGCTTTGTTTTCTGCAGGCAAGAAAATTCCAAAGACCTGTTTTATGTACAGAATAAGGAAAAAGCATCCTGGAAATGTGATCCAACATAATGCCTGCCCTTAGTGCTTTACTCTGATCAAACTTCCTGAAAATGCGTTCTCTTTTTTCCAAGAAACGTTTTTTTAAAAGTGCCACTTTCCTTGAATGTATTTGGAAATACTTTCTACCATTTTAATTCTGGTAAGGAAAACACACTACTACCTTAGTCCTTATATTTTTGGCACAGGGAGGGAATGATTCCTGGTTTGCATGTAAATTGGCAGAACAAAATCACCTCTCACACTATGAGTTTGAGCTTTTCCTTTTATCTTATTCTTTCCTTCCTCATCTCTGCTGAATTCTTTGAGCTTACAGGCACTTAAGGCATCAGCAATGACATTTTCTCCTTTGGTATGCCAACCAAGAAGAGCTGTATCTTTATGGGGGAAAGAGAACAAGGTGAGTTTTCCTCCATTTCCATTTATCTTGCAGGTGCCCTGTTGGAGCTCTCGCAAGCAGGTGGCTGAAAGTTTCCATATATGACATGAGAGATCCCTCACTGCCTCTGCAGGTCTCCCACTTTTCTTAATCACAAAGTAAGATGACCTTGTCCCTTTTAACACATTATTTCCTGCCACTGAATTAGGTTTCATGACTGGGTTCGAACACTCTGATTTTCAACAGGAGGGTTGGGAAAATTCACAGAAACCTCCAGCATTTGTGCACGTGGCTAATACTTTCTCCATGGGCCAAGTACCAAATAAACAATGTAAATAGGATTCCAATAGAAACCCGAGTAACGGAAAGACAGATGAAGGAAAATGGAATTCACAGATGCAACCATTTATCCCTATTTATGTCTCAATTCTGACCCTTTGAAAAGGAGAGGCAGAAATCACAGCTCAATTCATGACAGCACTGATGGAGCGGCACAGTGACTGGAGCACATCTCATGCCGGATGGTGCTTACAGTGTCCCTCGTATGCATTAGGCCTCATGCTAAATGTGAAATCTCACTCCTTGGAGATTTTGATAACTAGCATTCACACTACTTATTCACATGCACTAAACAAAAATGTACAGTGATGTCTGCCTGACTTCTTAATGTCCATTGCATATCTATCTTGCTCAGGTAGTGTTTTATTTAAACATCTACAGCTGCTGTTGCACCTGCATGAGCCATATGCTATAGTGATGGCAAGAGTAGAAAGGCCTGGAAAGTATCCTGTCCTCTCAACAAGAATTCCTTGCTCCGTAACAGCTCAAATCAATCTGCTGCTGTTCAGCATATTCGGCAAAGTCCATCAGATTCTGCAACATACTAAAGAGACACAGGTTTGCACACATACCCATGATCTTCTGCATTGTAACCAGTGATTAATCAGGCAGTTAAACTGAGCAGCGTGCTTTGGAAACTTAAAACAAACCCCAAAAATCCTCTACAATGAAGTTGATCTATTAAGTGAATTGGGGGAGAACTGATTTTTATCTACTGTATTGGTTTTTAGAAGCTGTATTAAAGACAGGAAAAACTTCAACAGCCATGCTACTCCAAAGTGCTCTGGAGTCCCTCTAAAGAGCTGGGATGCCAGCACACCCCTCCTGCAGCCTTCCTGGGGCACTAAAGAAGAGCAGATCCCCTCACTACCCACCTGCCAGCTGTTAACCAGTCTATGGACAGCTCTGATATAGATAATCTTCCTTGCTAGCCAGGAGGCTTGCTGGAAGGTAAAAGTAAAACCTAAAGAGCACTTCAAAGTTGAGTCTGACTTCAAAAAGCCCTGATGGGGGACCTACACCTGCAGCTTTTCGTGTTTTTATGCAGCGTTTGACTGTCTATCATTAAACCATTCACTCAGCCAGCTCTGCACAATAAGCCCTTTAATGGATCTTAGGCTGAAAGGGTTCAGCCTGCAGACATGAAAAGTAAAAATGCAATCTGTCTTTCTTAAAGAAAGCTTTGATATACCTTAAACCACTACAGTTTTAGAGGTTGTTACGTATTCAACAGTTCTTCCTCCCTGTGGGCTTTTTAAGACTTAATAAATCTATGAGCTCCTACTGACCAAGCACAGCAGGTGCATGTACTGGACCATCTCATTGGAGTCTAGGATGAGAAAATGAGTTTTGAAAATCCACTGCTGGAGCATCATGTGCACAGACACACAGGAAATTCTTCTTCTCACACATCTGTAAGTGTAAGAAGCTCTAACTGTAGAAATGTCTGCAAAACTTTCAACCAGCCTGATCCTCAGTGAATCAGTGAAACTTCTGATTTATACATAGTGGACTTGACTCAATCTCATTAGATTCCAAAAACTAGATTGAAATATGTAAAAAGCTCTCTTGGCTATCTGCCTATACTTGTTATATAGCCTCCATTACCATAGTATTGAACTGCTTCATAATTTTTATTGTATTTATACTCACAGTACCCTAGGGGTGGAGAAATGCTGGTTTCTTCTTTTTATAGGCTGGAAACTGCAGCATTGAGAGACAAGAGCCTGATCCATTAAAGAGTACAGGACCTATAAGGACGAGGCTCCAAAACTGAGACACTCAAACTAACACCTCTAGCTGTTCCTGAAAACCTATCGAGTCCTTACCCAAAAGTTTGTTTCAAATGTTTTGTGCCATCATAGAAAGGTTTGGGCTGGAAGGAACCTTCAAAGGTCATGTAGTTCCCACCCTCCTGCAATGAGCTGGAGCGTATTCAACTAGACCAGGTTGCCCAGAGACACATCCAGGCTGGCCTCGAATGTCTCCAATGGCATTCACCACATCTCTGGGCAGCCTGTGCCAAGATTTTACCACCCTCATTGTAAAAAATGTCTCCCTCATATCTAGCCTGAATCTCCCTTCTCGGTTTAAAATCATCACCCCTCCTCTTGTCATCATACCTTCTGCATACCAGAGTGGTGTAAAAATCACCCACCAGAAGGTCAGTTCTGAAGGTAGAAATCAGATGCTCTGAAATTAAGAGAGCAACTCAAGTCAGAGGATCCTGTTTAGGGCAATGGGATGCATCCGCATTACTTACCTTAACAAATAGGCCTCTCTGGACCATGTAGAAATCTCCTGACTTTCTCCATTGACATCAGCAGCACTCAAGGCCAGCATGAATATACTGGAATATTTTAAACCTGCCTTACCTTCCCAGACACTTAGTGGGCAAAAGTAACAGAAAGTTATAGATGAAAGGGATATTATGTGGTTGTGTGACTGTCACATAATGGAACACTCTCTCTGAGTAATTGCATAAAAAGCAATTCTGTGGGTTTTATTGAATAACTCAAGATAATTTAAACCTCCATAAAAGGATAGTGAAAATAAAAAATATCTCTTTTACAGGAAGACACATCCTCACACAAGGAGCGCTAGAGGCACAACATTTATGAATGTGCTTTCATTTTAACTTTTGCAGAAAACATTGAGACATTTTAAACGGAGTAGTTTTTATTCAGACAACCCAATTATTTGTATCATAGCACACAAGTTTTGAATGTTGTGCACATATGATATGTAGCTGCATTCAGTATGCAAGTGCCATAAGTAACGTAACAGAAAGGAAAAGCCCTGTTCCAAAAAATATTCCCAGCCACATAAGAAAAGGGGACAGAAAAAACTTCTTTGTGCATGAAGTCTCTCTCCTTGCTGCTGTGTTTACCATTACTTCACCTACCTCCAACTCATACACTTACCAATTCAAATCAGACAGGTTTTTGCCTCAGATAATCCTACAGAGGACTGTAGCAGGGCCAAACCAGAATGTCATCAATGTCACCTAAAGAGCCAGATTCTTTCTTTGGAAGAGGAGCAATAGCGTCAAGAGATTCAGCCACTTATCCCCATCTACCTAGCATCTCCTTGGCTGACCTGAGGAGTCCATCTTGTGCCTCCTGCACCCCAGCCCTCTGCTTCTCCAAGTAATAATGGAAGTTACTGAAAATGCCACTGAAGGTGAAAGCACTGAAAGCAGCCTGAAACAGAAGTGTCCAAATTGGTTTGGACTGTTTGGTTCTCTGATTCAGTTTAGTTCCTTTAGTTTTCCCCTTTAAAGGAAAGATCAACATAATTTCTTCCTTAAGGTGAGGATTTTGTGAGCAGTGTTATTGTTAATCTTGCTAGGGAAAACCACCCCAAGCAAACAATGACAAGCATAATTCAATTCAGTTCTCACAAAAAACATATACATGGCAGGGAGCCAGTTTCTGATCTCATATACACTGGGGCAAAGCCATAGCAACGGCAATGTGGAAGCACGAGAGCAGATCCTGCCGTGTAGAAGCTGGGCAGCAGTGCAGCCTCCCTAGATGGTGCTTTGCAGCATGATGCAGATAACCTTTCTCAGCAAATGAAAATGATCTAGATTACTACTTGAGTCTGGCAGCAATGGGTTTATGTATCACTGAAAGATCTTCTTGTCTCATTTAGGCATTTTTCTGTTAAGCTTTTCCAGCAAATTCTAGAAAACCCAGGCATTGGATTGATCCAGGCTTTGATGCTGTATTAGAAGGTTTCTTTGGAAAGCAGACCATGAGACACCAGGGTACTTACACACTTGCTTCAGACATATGTCAGCAAGATTTCCAGGTGCTGGGATGCAGAGCAATGTCAGGGTCAGGTTCACAGTCCCTATGCTCCCTGCTCGCTAGCACAGCAGCTTGGCTAAAGGCCCTGCACTGAGCTGTCAAGGATGCCCCAAAGACTGAGCATGTTACCTTGGGCAATGACAGGTGTGAGCTGGGAGATGTTCTGGGGAGTGCAGCAGTGCTCTGTGCTGAGTCAGACGGAGGGGGAATGACTCACCCAGGAACTTCAATGAAAGACAGTATTTCTTCTCTCCAGACTGCCTTTGTGAGTGCTTTTAAGAGCAGGGTCCCTTTGCACCTTTCTAGACAGCAGCCAAAGAGGTTTTAACAACACAGAGTTTCTAAAGGCTGTTCTTTCTCAATGTTTCTCTTGTATCAGATGCTTTGTTCTGTGCCTGGAACACAAGACACCGCATGCCATTGCAGCAGCGGCAAGTGCAGCAGAAACCACAAAGAAGGCCGGATGTAAAAGAGTGGTGCCTTTGGGAAGATAGGCTGGCTGCTGAACAGCAAACAGTACAGACTGACTCCCACTTTAGCACAGCAAGTGGCTGCACACTTGCTGTCCTCCATGACCCTCCAAACCAGAGTGACTTGGTGTTTGCTCTAGGTCTGGGTGAGAAGAGTGAGCAGGTCATTAAGTACAAACAACCATTACGTGAACATGTCTAATTGAATAAGTTGCTATTTTTCATGCTTCACACTTTCAAGAAATCAAGATTATGTGTCATTGCAATAGAAGAAAGCACAAAGGAGCTCAAGAGACACTGGTACTGTCATTAACCTGCCATTCCTTACCCCCTTGCTGAGCCTCTCAGTAGTCACTAAATGATGGGCTTACCTTTCATGCTCTTTGCTCCTGAGACTTTGCACATACTTCTCTGCGTTTTAAAAGATGGAGCTCACATGCATCTGGGTCCATCCTCTCAATTCAAATCATTTTCCAGGCTTGCAAAGGTGGTAACTTCTTTTCAAATAGCCTCATTATACATTTGTTCATGTGTGTTTCCATCTACCCAAATAAAGCATATCATCTGCAAATGCAGTAAGAACGGGAGAGCTACATAAGAAACACAAAAACCAAGGAACAGAAGAGGACATTTGTATCAGAAACAGGCCCATAAATCATAGCTTCAGACCTAAGCTTACCAAAACACATGAAACACCTCATACACCCACACTAAGGTATCTATCTAGCATCATTTTGTGACCCGTTTTAATTGCCAGGTCTGCAGAAAAGTCTTTTATTCTCAACTGTTGGGTTTAAGTCAGGCTAAGCAGTAGGCAGCTACAAGAAAGTTGACTCTAACTCAGGAACCTAATGACATTTAGGTTACAGGCACCAAATGTCATTATTTGAGACAATCCTAAGAACTGGAAGCATGTCCTACATTTCTGATGATACTCGGATGTTATTTTGCACCAGATTTCAGAGGTGGTGCAAAGAGCAGGAATTTGCTTGCATTAATTCAATCCAGAACAGAAGAAAGGGTGTCTCCATTCAAGCTGTGCCCCTAGCATGTATTTGTGCTTTATAGCACCAGAGACTCCTAATCTTTACATGAAAGCCCATAAGTGGGCATTTAGGGAATGCCCTCTTAGTCCGTATGTTGACAACAAGCACATACTCAAGCCTGGCCAGTCAGGGGAGGGAAGAGAGAGCATCTCACGCTTCTTGCATCCTCTTTTATTTAATCTTCTCTCCTTAATTTTGATAGACATGCAAGTGTGCATTTGCTGTGGGTCACACCTACCCACTAAGACATCTTTAGGATCCAAAGAGACATTAGCAAGTTTGCATGGATGACAGCATTTTTCTTAGAGAAGGCACAAATAGTTGACATTATAATGGTATCATTAGCATTCATAAAAATCTTTCATTCTATGAGTGGCAACAAGAAACAGAAATATGGAGTGTAAGCTTATAAAATTTTATCAGTTTTGTCATCTCTTTGGAGAAAAAACTCCCAACTGGCCTCAATGGGACATCCAAGGGTATAGTAAATGCTGGAAAGTAGATTTTCCAAACAGTTTTACTCCAGCCTCCTCCTTAGAAATCTGAGTAGTTTCCTGTTGCTCTCTCTTTGAACTGCAAAGCTGAAGTGTATCACCAAAGGTAAAAATTCTCTGGTTAATTAATGAATTAGCTAATTGCACTTGGCTGTGATATCTTAGCATTTAAGTACAAAGCAGCATCATTCAGTTATAAATAGGGCCAACCAGAGTACAGCATATATACATTTGCATAAAGGATTTAAGAAGGTGATGAGTAGCAATTAGTACTGGAAGATGTGCAGTTCATTAAAATCAAAATCTTTTGCAGATAAGGGGTAGAATTTGGGGAAAAAGCCAAAAATGGACTGAATTGAGCACTGTTAGCCACAAAGAGCACATTTTGCACCCAAGAGTCAAAATTTAAATCCAAACTCACTTTGATTCAAAGTCTTCTAGCTGTTGCTGCTTGGTTGCAGTGCCACGGGGCTGCAAACTGGTTATTGTCCTGACTAGTGAAGAGCGGCTTGCCAGACAGCCCTGCCATGCAGACCTCACACCAGTGCGAGGCAAGCCTCTAGGGGCTGCTACCGGCATCGCATTCCAACATCCCAGCGCAGCTGATGGCATCCCAGCATTGATGGCTATCAGTCTGTGGTTCTTGGATTCATCAGTGTATTACACAGAGCCTGCAGAGGTCAGTCAAGCTTGCAGCGTTTTTTTAGGTAGACTAAAACTTACGTACTCCATGTTCAGTAATGGAATGCACACATTCCCTTAGGTCTGTCATCTTGATCACCCTCCTAATATTGTGCTGTTGATGTGGGATTTAGGTTTCTTTATCACTTTTGTTCTTATCTCTGCTGTTGAGTGAATAAATGCTTTTGAATTGATCCAAGTCACTGTTCTTTTTCTTCACAGCCTAACACCCATCTTTATTCTGTGCATCTCTCTCAAGGGAGGATTAGATGGTAGATTTGCCTCACTTTTACACAACAGATAAACACAGAGAATACAGAAGGGTCATTCAGCTGAAATGGCTTACTTCTCCCTTTGAGCATTTTCCTCAGGACACCGTGTTTCTAACCTACAGGTCAGCCCTTGGTCAAGGCCTATACTGAAAATAAGGTATGGCATAAATGAACATGAGCTTTTTGGGACCCACACATCTGCTTATTCTCCCAGCTGCAGAGGTACACACCCATCTAACAAGCAAAGCGTGCATCCACACTGCTAAGTCAAGAAACATAGATCACCTTGAAAAATACCCAATAAAATAACAAAGATGCATTAATAAATCAGTTTCATTGTGGTGGTATCAAATTCACAGCAAGGAAATCAAAATATTCAAAGCAGATGAATCAAATTTATCAAGATAAATTGTTTCTCAATATGAAGAACTTGCTCAGTGAGAGGAGAAGTACCACGGATTTCCCTTCCTCTGAGATACAGGACAGCCCTGCAAAAGGCTTTGACAGTGTTCACCAGGATGAGTTTCTTAGAAATTCTATTGAGTATTGAACAGAGCCCCTTAAATGGAGGGCTGATGACACACTGCACGGTTTCCACAGTATCCTACTTCAGATAGCAAAATTACACTCCTACACTGGAACAAACCCAGCCAGGAAATTAAGAGTTTCATTGCTACCGATAGATGTACATTATTGTTAACCTTTCTCTGAAAAGACATGATCATTTATCATTATCTTCAATAATTCTGCAGTGTGAAGTAAGCTGAGGCAGCCAGTGTTCCACACAAAGTGAAGGAGCAGGATGTTCCAGTGTAGCTCCCCAGAGTCTGAGGTGCTCAATAACAAATTGGAGCATGAACTCATTGTCAGCTTTCTAGAAAAATCCCAAACTTTTCAGCTGACAGCCTGAGAGGAAAAAAGAAACACACAGGAAAACAAGAAATTCAAATATCTCACATGGTTTCTGACTGCTTGAAGATGATCATGATTTTGACTGTTTGAAGATGGTCATGTTCAAATACACAGCTCATCAAGAAAAATTGTCTCATTCTGTTTGGAGCACTGCATTTTCCTCCTTCTGGTAATGTGTGCTGTTTCTATTGCAGATCCCTGCATTGCAAGATGGTCCTTTGTTCCCTTGTTTCATTTTGAGAAACAGAACAAACTCACTCATGCCCTTTAGGGAGCTATTTTTTCACTGAGTTTTTGAGGCAAACCAGAAAGTGCAGGCTTGCTCAAATTTAATTTGGAGAACTAGAAATAACTGTTCCTGCAAATGTGTAGGGGAAAAATAGGCTGCACCTTTCTGATATGTGAGAATATAAGGAAAGGTGGAATCTAACTAGAATGTCCTTGGCCAGCTCCAGATGCAGTTAATCCAGTTTTGTAAGTGGGATTCTTGGCTAAGCTCACTAGAGATACTGGGGTGAGGCAAGAAGGTGAGAGGCAAACTATTTTGTGTTCTTTAGACAGGAAAGGTGTCAAAGTCAACATCCTACCTTATTAAGTGGGCAAAAATTTAACCCAACAAATAGAAATCTTGTATGGCACAATCCCATTTTGTCTACTAAGTAGATGCTCTATGTAACTTCCTAAGTAACCAAGAAATCAAAGAAGCAGATAACTTCAGCTCTGATGTGGCAAATCCCTATCATGGTAAAAGCGTTAAATTCCACAACACCACAGATGTGGTCAGTAGAATTAGAGCTCTTAATAAGAGGAAACAGAACATAAATTGTAGCTGGCTTTTAGGCTTTCCACAGATCCAAAAGCACAGATCCCATGCATTCATCACAATAGAAATGTTAAAGCTTTTTCTTTCAGAAAGATAAGTGTTTTGGTTTTCTTTGCATTGGTTACTACGTAACAGCCTTGATATTTGCCCTTAAGGTCTTAAGCTTCAAGGCAAGTTATCTTCAGAGATATAACCTATTATACCTCTGGAAAGATAGTGATTTAGAATTTAAAATAACTTCCTTTTTTTTTTCCTCTCTCTGTCCTTTCCTTCCAATACAGTATCTGTCCACAAAAGTGCACTGCCCAAGGGATCAGATTAATGTTAGGCAAACACCTTAACTAGCCAGCATTAGTTAATTTCAATGCATGCATACCACTCCAGTTCAATAATATGACTCTATGTAGTTTTAACTGATTAAAGCACAGTCTGACCTTAAAGAGATACATTCCTTCCTATTACTAGAAACTTTATGGCTCTGTAGGAAAGAGAGTAAACATCACAGGGTTATTAAATTTCTACCTCTAGGTACAATTGTGAAGAATGGGTACTTAGCAACCAGAAGCAGAGAAGCACAAGATGTTCCATCCTAACAGAGCATTTTGCAGGGAAATACGAAAGCTCATATCAACCTGTAACATCTAGGGCAGCGCAGCTGATCTCCACAAACAGCTCCAAACAAGAAATTACCAGATTTAAAAGCCTAATGTCTTAAAAATATAACTCAGTCCCCCACATTCCTTGACATTTGTCTCCTCACCATCACCATCTTTTCCAATTGGATTTAAATGACTAATCTCAGCTTTAAAAGGTTGGTTCGATATTTATGGTGGTTATTAAGGTCGAGGAGTCAAGAGATGAGAACGCTACTTTCCGCGAGCAGATTGCCTGACATTTGAACAAGATTGAAAATTCTATCAGTATGACACATTTTTCTAAGCAAAAAGTTCATGCAATTTCTCAGACATTAATCAGCAAGTCAATCCTGAATGACAAAGAAATGACAACAACCTGGATCCCCTACACCATGTCATACAGCCTCACTTGAGTGTTCATGCAAATGGGAGTTACAGATAATACATCAGAACACAAATCCAGGATATCCTCCTGTACAGACCTCAGATCTGATTTGGGAAACTATATGGGAATCTGTTTAATGGAGGAAATCCATTCAAGGATGCAGCTAAGTGCCTGGTTATAAGAAGCCAACCCTCAGGCGCAGGAAAAGGAGCAAATGGGTTGGGGGCCAAGAGAACCTGCTGTATCCATGTGTTCACTAGGGCAACATGAGGTATGGGAAAGGAAGGACTCTTCTGAGCCCTGGATGCTGGGATAGTACATGCCTGGTGAGTGTGACGATGTCTCAGAGGCAGCATGCAGTAAGTCCAAGTCAAGTTTCTGCCTATTGCCAGAACAGGGCACAGAAAGTAGCCTACGGTTTGAGGCATGCAAGGACTGGTTGAACTTCAGTACTCTTCGAGTACAGCTTTTTTAAGCTTTGCTCAGCTCTCAGTATATTCACCCTTGCTTCCTTTGCTGGCAGCAGGTGCAAATCCTGACTTTTCCAACCCCACACCATTTCAGAACCCTCAATCACTAACTAAAGCGCACTGAGAATCTTTTTGGCTTGGCAGGAGATGGAGAAATACACTCCTCAGTGTGTATCATTCAAATGGTTATTTAATGAGTCTACTGACATGTGCAGAGGCTGCAGCCAGAGGAAATAAAGACTTTTAAGTCATCCATCTTATTGTTCAATAAATAGATGTATAGAACCATGATGGTTCCTTCTTTACAGGATGTGTGAGTAACATGATGCTGGGAATCACACGTAGGCCAGCTAGCTCTTCAGCTGCACTGTGAACAAGAAGCAAACAAGGCACGCCAGGGAAGGAAATAGACCAGACACTTAGATGAGAATAATCTTGGGGTGAAGCTGATTAGCCCTTTTAGAGACTTAAGTTGAAAAAGAAAGCCTTTGAAGCAGCTCCACAGTTTCATGCATACATACCCTAACCCTAATCCCTAAACCTAAAACAAATCTTAAACTACACACGAACCCTAACAGTTAACCATAAGCCCTAAC
>JANRGW010053742.1:2844-15442 GCA_024733675.1 Psilopsiagon aymara | reverse complement strand
TCCAGGAGCAGAGGGAAGAAAAAGGGGGAAGTGAGTGAACAAACTGCGTGGCTGATTTACAGCTTAAACCACGACATTTTGGAGGCAGTTATATAAGGATCCCATCAAGAAATGCAACCTTGGGCCGTGTTGTGGATTTGACCCACTCTGCAACTAAGTACCATGAATCTGCTCACTCATTCTTCTACCTTTCCTCTCTCCCCAGGCATGTAAATACAAATGTAAATTCTTCTTCATTGGTCTTCTTCAGAAACACAGAAAGTGCAGTGGAAAGAGCTGTGGCTCTAGCAGCAGAAACAAAGCTTTGCAAATAAATGAGTAACTAAGTAAACAAGTTGATGATGGCATGAGGGGCTGCTAAAATGAAGTGATTATGATAGGACGTGTAATATAGCAGTGTAAATGTAAACAATATAAAACCCATGGGTTGAGATAAGAACAGTTTAATAACTAAAATAATATGAATACTGCTACTAAGGGAAACAACAAGGAGAGAGATATAAAAGTGAAAAAGGAAAGGAAAAAGAAAAAAAAAACCAAACAACAAGAAACCAAATAATAAGCAAAAGTATAATTGCTCACCACCCACCCACCAACACCCAGCCCAATCCGAGGAGTGACCTGGCCCTTCCAGGTAACTCTCCCAATTTATACACTGGCCATGACATGCTGTGGTATGGAATATCCCTTTGGCTAGTTTGTATCAGATGTCCTGTCTCTGCTCCCTCTGAGCTCCTTGTGCCCCTCCACACTAGCAGAGCACAAGGGACTGAAAAATCCTCGACCAATGGTAAGTGCTACTGAGCAACAACTAAAGCATCTGTGTGTTATCCTCCTTGTTCAAACTAAACAAAGCACAGCACTGTACCAGCCACTGGGAAGAAAATTAACTCTATGCCAAATGAAACCAGGGCAGGATGACAGGCAATAATGAATTCTAGATGGCCTATTGGTAATTCTGTTTATCAGAATTATTATATATGCATATACATATATGCACCAGCTGTAACTTGCATTTGTGGAAGTGGTAGATACATTCTTTAGGTCTGTTTTAACAGCTAAACCTTATTAATGCTCTTTTTCAGCCAAAGTTACATGGTTGATTTTTATGCATTATGCAATAATTAAGCTAAATCCAGAGATCTTATCTTCTTCTTGTTAAAAGCCTTAAAATCATGTGCTAAAAACTAATATAAACATATAAAAAGATGATTTAAGGAAAAGGATTGTAACAGAAGAGAGATAATGACCAAGATAAAGGATCTAAATGAAGAAAGTAGAATTCTATGTAAAAAATAAAAAAGATCATGTACAGCTTTCCCAATATGACAGATCTGTGTACAGTGCCAAACCAAAATTTTTTTGTTCTCTTAGTGGAAATTGTAAAAATCTATAAGATAATGATAATAATTTAATCCTTATAAGGGGCAATACTTTTGAAAGTACGTTCTCATTGCAAAATGGTACTCTAGCCAGATAGTTCTAATTAAGAAGGTCATTGGAGAAAACACTGCTATTTAAATTTTTAATATGGAAAACTAATAGAAGTCTGTTCCACAAAACTACAATGTGCAAGGAAAAAATGGAAAAGTTTTGAGCATAGCACTGAACCACAAAGAAATGTTCTTAATTAAAGTAGCCTCTTGAATAATAATCCTTTCCCAAATTGATTTTTATGGAAAATGGTGTTAAATGGACATTCACACAGTGTTAATGGATACAAAATACATTCAACATCTCTTGCTGAGTCAGTGGATAAATGATTTGGTGCCAAAATAATTTTAAAATACCCTGGTCAGTAAAAACTTCTAATGGCTACAATTTTAAAATAGCTACTGCACCAAATCTGAATGGAACACTACCTTTAAGATAATGTATGGTACAGGTAACTTATGTATGGAATATTACATTTAAGGGGTTTTATGTGTCACACAAACAGCAAACAAATATTTATGGAAACTGAGTGCAAGAGACTGTGTGTACCTTAGCTTTACACTGCCTTTCCATGAAAATTTACAAATGTAGTACATTTTTATAGGCTTGTACTATAAAAAAATAGAAAATAATTCCTTTTTGAAAGGGAACAACCCTTCAAGAGTCAAAATGTTCCAATTCCAAAGATATATTTCTACATTTAAAACGGTCAAATTGCAATGCAATCAATACTTTCTTGAGTATTTAAACCAATGTTGTTCTGTTCAAGATTTATTTGTGCATTCTGTGACAGGAGCCATAACTAAAGAGTGTGGTTGTAACTATTTTTGTGTAAGCCCAATATAGACAGTTAGGACATCGGGTACATATTGGTGATTTATTACCTAAAATTTATTATTATGACCCTTTTTGTTTGATTTTCACATTATTCCAACAGCTGGTGGCTGGGCAAATATATTATGCAAACAGAATTAATCAGTGAAAGTATTATAACTTAGTGACACACATTTGAAAATCTCAGGACCTGTGTGCAATATGCTTCGAATTTCAAAATTCTTTCTAAAATCTACTTTCTGATCTGGAATATGTAGTGATGCTAACTTATTGTTTTGTTTTACTCACTGTTATAGAAAAACTGATTAGTAGATATCTAGCTGGTATTATTTTATGTTGGTGGAAATTAGTCTTGATTTATTAACTGAGCCAGAGGAAAAGTGATATTCTGCTGCTAGATGAAACCCGTACCTTTTCCATCACATGTTAAAAACGCATTACATTCTTTTATGGATTTGAAGATATATATAAAGACTTCAGAATTTTAATTAAAATCTAGATATTTTCAAAAATACGAAACCTCACAATTTGGTTTTAGGTGGTTTTTTTTTCGTTGTTGTTGGGCTTTTTTATGGTTGTTGTTTTTTTTTTTTGGTTTTTTTTTTTTTTTTTTTAAATAGTCTTGAATTTTGCAGAGGAGAGTGAATTTTCAAAGTGTTTGAGGACATGTGCAATTAGCAGATATTTTCAGAAGCACTTAGGGTCCAGATAGTGAAAGGCTTGTCCAAATTTCTTGGGATAAATAAAAATTCTTTTAGTCACTATTTCTATGGTTTCCTCAAGTCACCAGGTAGTTCATTTGTAGGTATTTAAGGAACTGTGCATACTGTAGCCCAGACATTAGGATTACTCCTCATAACACCTCTAGCAGAAGTTAACATTTTTGAGAAGAGTTTTATTTTTTTCTTATTGTCCTATTTTCTGTAACATTATGACATTATATGCAGTGTTAAGCAGGTAATGTAAGACACCCTGAAATTCTAATGCAGATTTGAAAAGTTTGAAAAAATTCTAAGCTCACCTCTTTTTGCTACAGGAAAACTGTAAATTTTCTTTGTACTTGGTTCTATGAAGAGCTAAAGAAATTGTCGTGGTTTAGGCCCTAAATCAGCCACGCAGTTTGCTACATGGAGAATCAAAAGAATGAAACTCCCACAGGTTGAGATATGAACAGTTTAGTAACTAAGGTATAACACAAACCACTACTGCTATAACTAGTAATAATAATAGCAAGAGAAATACAAAGGAAGAGAATACAACAGCTCACCATGTATACCCAGCCCAACCAAGGCATGCACCCTCACTACCCTTCCGGGTCTCTGCTCCCAGCTTCTACATCCTGGGCATGACGTGCTGTCGTATGGAATACCTCTTTGGTCAGTTTGGGTCAGATGTCCTGTTTCTGCTTCCTCCCGGCTCCCCCTCCTCCCTGGCAGAGCATGAGGCTCCAAAAGTCCTTGGCCAGACCAAACATCCCTAAGCAATAACTAAAAACATGGTGTTATCAGCGCTGTTCCCAGGCCAAAAGTCAAAACCACAACACTGCACCAGCTACTGAGAAGGAGAAAAATGACTGCTACTGCTGAACCTATGACAGAAACTTAGAAACATATCTTGAGTATGTATTTCTCTTAAGTGTAAAGTGGTTTTGAGTATTATTGAAAAACTTTAACAGGTCTTGACAAAACATTAAGAAGTTGCAAATTCAGATGCTCTGTTAAGTGTGACTATAATTGCTCAGGAGATGATTATATGCAAACAGGCAGCTCAAATTACTTATGCAGGGACAGAATGTGAAAGCTAAAAAGTATAGTTTAATTTTTACCACTTTTTTTTTTTTTTCCTTAATCCAGAAAGTATGTTGTCCAGGGCCTCTTGACATACTTCTGTGTTATTGCATTAGATTGATGAGCAGGTTTAGCTTCATCCAGATTTTTGGTTATGGTAAAAGTTCGCTATAACTGCAGATTCATCTGAGAGTGTCTAGGAAGGGGATTTTATATTTCCCCAAAGCAAGACCTCCTGAGGATAATAGCAACAATATTTAAGAATAAAAGACTTATTTATAACATCATCATTTCAACCAAAACACAAAGTGGAAAATTAAAAAAGAAACAGTTGTTGCTGGACCTTTGAATGAGAAAAGGGAGCTGATTTCTGGAAACTACTAACTTTGTGAAAATACAAGCTGGACTTTAGTTTCACATCAGTAGAATTACTGCAGTTTTAAAATTGAGCAGCATTACAGACACTTTGTTGACTGATTTAAAGATTATTGACCTATCACCAAAGCTGTGACACAAATATATGTCACAGTAATCTAAACCTCTTAATTTACTTTTCTCTAATACAGTAAGTTACATTTATCTGTTTAATCTGCTCTAATGTTGTTAACAACAGGAACATTTTAGAGGGGAAAAAAGGTAAAAATCTAAGAAAATCAGGTTCCAAAGATAAAATTAAAAAGCATTCATGAAATTGAAGTCAGTGGCATTAGGAGATACTGTAGTGACACCTGGAGGGGTGAAGACATTATATTACTTAGAGAGTAGGTGTCTGATATTGCTAATTTTGTACTTACACTGTTCCTGAAACCAATAAAGGAAGAACATGAGGTTTCAGATCTGAATTATTAACATACATATTTTAAAATTTCTGAAAAATCTACTTTTGTACCATACTTATAATTTATTTTGAATTAAAATTTTTACATTTAGAAAAAGGTGCAGTGTAATTTTCATAGATGCCTTATGAAAAAAAAACTTTGAGTCAGCAATTTACTACATTTTCCTCTATAATTCTGACAAGATGTTATTAAAAAATTTTTCACAAATTGCATGGTTAAACACTACGTAAACTTGCCTATAGAGTTTCTGAAACCTCATTTTTGGAAGTTCTGAAAGATTTACCAGAGAGGGACCTAATAACCTAATCTATCCAGAGATTGGTTTGAGGGACAGGCTGGCCTAGAGGACATCCAGAGGTCCACTCCAATTTAATCTAGTTTATAGCATTTATTAAGCATATCATAGAATCATAGAATAGTTGGGGTTGGAAAGGACATTAAGGTCATATAGTTCCAACCGCTGTGCCATGGGCAGGGATACCTCCCACTAAACCATGCCACCCAAGGCTCTGTCCAACCTAATCTTCAACACCACCAGGGATGGAGCGTTCACAAGTTTCCTTGGCAATAAATTCCAGGGCCTCGCCACCCTCACAGTAAAGAATTTCTGCTTCATATCCAATCTAAACTTCCCCTGTTTAAGTCTGAACCTGTTACCTCTTGTCCTGTCACTACAGTCTTTAATGAAGAGTCCCTCCCCAGCATCCTTGAAAGCCCCCTTCAGATACTGGAGGGCTGCTATGAAGCCTCCATGCAGCCTTCTTTTCTCGGGGCTGAACAGCCCCAACTTTCTCATCCTATCTACATACGGGAGGTGCTCCAGTCCCATGATCATCCTCATGGCTCTCCTTTGGAGTTGTTCCAACAGTTGCATGTCCTTTTTCTGTTGAGGACACCAGAACTGCACACATGACTCCAAGTGAGATCTCACGAGAGCAGAGTAGAGGGGCAGGATCACCTCCCTCGACCTACTGGTCATGCTCTTTTTGATGCAGCCCAGGATGCGGTTGGCTTTCTGGGCTTCAAGAGCATACTGCAGGCTCATATTCATTTCTCCATCGACCAACACCCCCAAGTCCTTCTCCACAGGGCTGCTCTCAATCTCTTCTCTGCCCAACCTGTAGCTGTGCCTGGCATTGCTCCCACCCAGATGCAGGACCTTGCACTTGACATGGTTAAACTCCATAAGGTTGACATCAGCTCACCTCACAAGCGTGTCAAAGTCCCTCTGATTGGCATCCGTTCCCTCCAGCATATCAGCTGAAACACCCAGCTTGGTGTCATTGGTAAACTTGCTGAGTGTGCACTCAATCCCACTGTTCGTGTCACCGACAAAGATGTTGAACAAGACTGGTTCCAACACCAATCCCTGAAGATCAGCAATCGTTATTGGTCTCCAGCTGGACATTGAGCCATTGAGCACAACTCTGTGTGGAGCCATCCAGCCAGTTCTATACCCACCGAGTGGTCCACCTACCAAATTGATGTCTTTCTAATTTGAGAAAGGATGTCATGTGAGGCAGTGTTGAGCGCTTTGCACAAATCCAGGTAGATGAAGTCAACTGCTCTACCCCTGTCCATCAGTTCCATAGCCCCATCATAGAAGGCCACCAGATTGGTCAGGCAGGATTTCCCCTTAGTGCAGCCATGCTGGCTATCACAACCACCTCGTTGTTTTTCATGTGCCTCAGCATGCCTTCTAGGAGAATCTGCTCCAAGATTTTGTCAGGCACAGAGGTGAGGCTGACTGATCTGTAGTTACCTGGCTCATTGTCATGGGTTCAGCAGTAGCAGTCATTTTTCTCCTTCTTAGTAGCTGGTGTAGTGCTGTGTTTTTGACTTGTGGCCTGAGAACAGTGCTGATAATACCAATGTTTTTAGTTATGGCTTAGTGAAGTTTTGTCCGGCCAAGGACATTCGGAGCCTCATGCTCTGCCAGGGAGGAGGGGGAGCCAGGAAGACGCAGAAACAGGACACCTGACCCAAACTGACCAAAGAGGTATTCCATACCACAGCGCATCATGCCCAGGATGCAGAAATGGAGAGCAGAGACCAGGAAGGGTGGGGGGGGTGTGCACTGGCTTGGTTGGGCTGGGTATACATGGAGAGCTCTTGTATTCTTTTCCCTTGTATTTCTCTTGTTATTATTATTACTAGTAGTAGCAGTAGTGGTTTGTGTTATACCTCAGTTATTAAACTGTTCTTATCTCAACCTGTGGGAGTTGCATTCCTTCGATTCTCCTTCCCATCCCTCCAGGAGCAGAGGGAAGAAAAAGGGGGAAGTGAATGAAAAAAATGCGTGGCTGATTTATGGCTTAAACCAGGACACTCATCCATTTTCCCCTTCTTGAAAATGTGGGTTATATTTCTCTTTTTCCAGTCATCGGGAACTTCACCTGACTGCCATGATTTTTCAAATATGATGGACAGTGACTTTCATTTGCCAGCTCCAATAATTTTGGTTCTTTGCTTTAAAAGGATGGACACTCCAAAATTATTACCTGCAAAAAAATTTCAGAGATATGCTCAAACATCCAGGTTCAGCATGTAGCTGTTGGAGGTGTTCATGATAATATGATAAATTGGTTATTTGAAAAAGTATGCTATGAATTAACATGCTAGTCTTCACATGAATATTGCTGGATGCCTGAGACATGCTAGAAGGCCTTTCAACATTGTTTTTATCAAATCTTTTTAGGTAATTTTTTTTTTTTTTTTTAAGCCTGAAGTTTGCAAACTAGCTATATTCACCTAAATATCTGAACTATTTCTTATTTAGCCATTGTCTACTCCTGATAATTTTAGCATTTTTGTTTAAACGCAGCAATATCTAGTACCTTCTCAATGTGGAGCTAACAAGACGATGGATAATGACTATATAAAAACATATATCAGTAAATGCTCTTTTGGCTGCCAGATTAAATGGATACTGCAGTGACTAACCTAAGAGAAAAAAGAAAGAGAATGTGGCAAAAATGACAATTATTCATGTTGTTCTAAGATATTATGGCTGATGAATATGCACTTGCGTGAGAAATGCTTTCACAAATCATAAGTGGTTATTTTGCCTTATCATTTTTTAGGGCACTATTGAAAGATTAAAAAATTTCTAGAGGGCTGTATGACATAAAGTTGTTTTCATGTTCGCAGTCCAGCAGGTATACTGTGTAAAAGAGCGTAAATGTGTGTTTAAATTCACTGCCTTGAAATGGGTGGATGTAAGTTTACAGGCTTTACTTGTAGGCTTGATCTAAAGTTGGGACTGGATATATTTTTGTCTCTCTAACAAAACAGAAATTTGATTTATTGAGGGGAGGACATTTTGTATTTCTTTTTAGTGCTGCCGACTTACTATGTCAAAGAGAATGAAATAAATATTTATTTCTTAAACAGTCCTGTAATTTCAAATTACAAGGCATGCAGATTTTGGATTAATATATTTCATACGTAGTAAAATATCCGTTTCTATACTATCACTTTTATTTTTGAACTCTTTATGTTTTGAGTGAAATAACTTCATATAATCTAATGAAGTAACAGAATTATGTCATGGTCTTTGTGGAACAACTTGCATAAATATTTGTTTTCTAGCCTCACTTTTTAATATTTATGTCTTTTTTTTTTTTTTTTTTTTAAGCTACAGCTCTATTGGCTCAAGAAATCTTAAAATTATTTAAATGCTGTGAAACTAAACCCGTTCTGATTATAAATAGACATAGAAATATCTTTTTATGCTGATCTAAAATCTTGGTAGCAAATAAACAAATATATATAACCATTCAAAGTGTGCTCTTTTAACAAACACTTAGGCCTAAATTTATGTTTACCATTTTTATGCCACTGGCATTAGCATTTGTATTTTGCATACCAAGTACTATGAAAAATGTTATAAATTTAACTTTAAATCAAGCTTTTACCTGAGGATTAAATAATAAAATGTATTGTAACATTTTGCTTCTTTATATTGTAATTCCTACTGCACAAGCTGCCTGTTCTTTCTAACAGCAGGGGTTTTCTTCAACAAAAATTAGATCTCTGAACGTTATTCTCGTATCTCTAACCAAAAAGGGAGTAAATAGAGTCAGTATAAAATGCAGATTGTTGAGATGAAATCATCTAACACTAATAATAAACCCCCAAACCACCTATTTTGTGAAAAGTCCTCAAAAGTTTTAAGGGCTAGTGTCTCTCTTTTGTAAGAAAGAATCACTCCATGTTGGGCTGAGTGAGGAATTATCTTTTTTTTCATTCCTATCATTACATAAATTGGGAGCTTTCTAAGTAAGCAAACAAGGGCAAGTTTTCTCATTGCTTGAGTTACTAAACCACAGCCCTGGTTTAGATATCGCACAACTCCAGAATTACTGCAAGCAAAAATCTTACTGTGTGAATATGAGACATGATAAAACATGAATAATTTTTTTTTTATTTTATGATTTTTGTAATGTTGTAATACCAGTTTAGCAACTTTTTTTAAGTGCCAGCAAAGTTTGGAAATTAAGGCTGCTCAATCATGTAATGTGCTTTTATTCTATGCTGAGGTAATGAAGGATCTTTTTTGTATAAAAGATATTTATACTTTTTTTCTCAGGTCTTTGACATGTGGATGATATCCATCTGGAGAAGAATTTTTCTCCAGAATTGATTTTGCAGTTGACTCAACAGTAGTTTTGCACAGCACGTGATGAAAGATACACTGAATTATGAATACATTGGTGACTTCAAGGGGAGAGCAGGGCTTCAATGCTCTTCTGCAACGCACCTTGTTGAGAAATAAACCTGATGCTTAGGGTGCTTAATTCATGGCTGATTTCTCTGCTTGTGTCATCAGTGATGTGGCCTCACTGGAATCTGCTTAGTGACCTCCTGTGCCACCAGCAAATTGCATTGAAGATTTGGCCAGAAGCTCGAATAAGGTTAACAGTGAAATTTTCCTTATCAGTTAAGATAACCACTTTTTACGTAATTTTATCAAGCCTGCAGCTCTCGTTGAAGTTCATTCTGTTGTTTTGTGTTTAGTTTTTTTTTTTTCTTTTTTTAAGTTTTTGTTCTCAGTGTTAGGTTAAACCCTATATGCACTTCCACATGCTGGCCTTGACTAGCCCAGGGAGGCAATACTCTCTATTGATTAACTCAGTGAAGGCTATTTGCACAAATTGAGGCACTTAGATGACATAGCCAGTAGATACACTTTTACAGAAGTTTATATAAAAGAAAACCTGCTTTTCACTCCTTTTTGTTTTGAGATACTTTTAATTTTCCTAGCAGCAGCCAATTACTCCCTACTTTCTTCTCTGAGCTTTATGAACATATAACCTCTGCCTATCTCCGATTCTTTTTCTACTGTATGGGTTTGCTGCTCCACTGCACATCTTCCTACATGAGAATCCTGGCTACTTCTCAGATATAGTTGATATTTCCATTTTTCAGTTTAAGCAGCTCTTAGAATTGACTTTTATTCCCCTCCTCCCCCTCCTTATTTTACCTCTTCAGTGTTTAGGTTTGTAGCTTTTGTATTCTGGTCTGGGAGCTATTCCCTAGAATTAAGAGGGGAAAATTTTTCAGGATATGATAAGCCCATGCACTGAACAGGCAGGCCATATGAAAATAATGGTATGCAGTAACATAAATGAAGATTACAAAATGATGTGCACATACTTCAGAGGAAATTAAAATTGTGCTGCAAATCTGCATGCTTACGAAGATTATTATTGCTGGGCTTTGGAAATTTGAGCTGGGTGGTTAGTTTTTTTCCATCTGAATTTCATTTTAGCTGGAATTCACAAAGTGAATGTGTTCTTAATCCTGACTTGCATGTTATCAGATAATAACTATATAGCTAATTATAAAACTATTTAAGAAAACTCCATAAGATAAAAAAGAAACAATATATAATGTTTCTGGCTCACATTTTTTCCACACACTTCTTAGCAAGATTTCTCCCTGTTTTAAAAGGTAAATTCCAATACAACCTACTTTGATAGAAGACAAAGTTCAGTATCTCACTTCTGCGGAGCTTAACTTCATGAACATAGGTTATATTGTCATAATGAATTAGTCTAGTTGTGTTTAATGTTAAGCACTTGTTTTAAAAAGTGTTGACATTAGTCCATGTCAGTGTCATGCTTCTCCCAGATTTTATTTCATCAATGATGATTTAAATAGTAGAAAGAGGAAATTTGGCATCCAATTAATTTACATGTAATTATTTCAGCACTGTATTATTTTTTTTTTTATGTGTGTGTGTGTATTTGTAAGCTTCATAAGCTTTCATTACTGTGGTGCATCAGGATGTTTATAACAATATTATTGACAGTATGGTTTTCACCTCATGCTGCATCTATTATCTCTGTAGAAAACTATCTTCTCAGACTGATAGCATTTCACTTAAAAGACAAATGATGTTAAGAGAGAGACAAAACACTGCAGTGCTACATTTTGGTCTATAGTTAATACACTATTACACCAATTTAAGATTAAATTTTAAGAAGACAGTCCAAACATATGAATATATTACCTGAAAGTCATGAAGAAAATCCTCTGCAGTAGCTCAAATTAGTACTCTAGAATTAATTTTTGCTATTGCTCTTATGCACCTGATATTAGTGAGTAGAAAATTTCAACATTATCTCAGCCCCACTCATAAAATCATGTGCTGTCTTTTTTTCAGGGTCAAGTAAAAGACTTTTATTCCCTGTTTTGATTTTGCAACTTTTACTCATGTTTTGTGCTTCGCTTTAAAATACCATGTTTGTAGGATTATGATTCTTTTAAAGTAGAATTATTTCACATGTGAAATAACTGCTGCAAGGATATTTCTTGCTAAATGCTAGATATTTAGAATTTACTTATGCTTAATGGCACATTTTGCATCATAGCAATCTCTGATCGGCAGAAAGTAGGTCACATTACCCAAGCATCACTAGGATATTTGGCAAATTTCAGAGCTTTATACTTTGCTAATGATAATATTTTGAGGAGCACTGTAAACTACTTCTGTAATTTAGTTTTGTTAAATCAAATTAAGCTGGGCTTGGCATAAGAGAATGTTGCATTTACCAAAGTTTGAAACATAAAATTTGATTTAATCAAGAGTGCCAAAGCAATTGAGTTCTTTACCACTTAATGTATTAGCTGTGTATTTCTGATCATGATCACTTTATATGTTGAATTAGGGACAATAGATTAATTTTGGCAGACTATTTGCAAACCAGCGGTTACCTTCTGTGAAGATTCAAAAATTGAACACCAGATGGAAAAAACAGAAGTGGAGAATAAAACCCCTCCCTCCTCCAAAACAAAACTTAAATGGGTATCTGACATACACTGACATGGCCATGTAGTTTTGTTCACTTATAAGAAATCTACGAGCAATTGAAATATCTGGGCAAGTGTCGTGTTTTAGGCCGTAAGTCAGCCACGCAGTTTGCTACATGGAGAATCAAAAGAATGAAACTCCCACAGATTGAGATAAGAACAGTTTAGTAACTAAGGTATAATACAAATCACTACTGCTACTACTAGTAATAATAATAGCAAGAGAAATACAAAGGAAGAGAATATAACAGCTCACCACGTATACCCAGCCCAACCAAGCCAGTGCACCCCCACCACCCTTCCGGGTCTTTGCTCTCAGCTTCTGCATCCTGGGCATGACGTGCTGTGGTATGGAATACCTCTTTGGTCAGTTTGGGTCAGGTGCCC